>JACATO010000428.1:0-69316 GCA_018389105.1 Nautilus pompilius | reverse complement strand
TGAGGACAAACTTCTCCTCTATAGCTCTCCTGCTTCTGGACCGCGGCGGCGCGCGCGAGTTCGGATCCGCTTCGATAAAAGACTTTTTATTAGACAATTTCGAGTAAAGCTACTGCAATCCGTCTGGAAGCTGTTCGGCTTAACGTGAAAACCATTTCTCTGACGACGTCCGAAGACCACAGAATACAAAATGTTTGTGTTGTGGCGGAATTCTTAGTCTCGTTTTTCTTCTTCTTCTTCTTTGTTCTTTTTTTGTTTTTGTGTGGCAATCAAAGGCTTACAAAGTCCCTCCCTCCCTGGGGCATGGAAACAAAAAGGCGGATAGACTGAGAGAAAAGAAAAGATAAACAGATTGAGTGGAATAACGCGACAGACTGTAATCAAGAACGTTATCAGCCAGTGAACTGTGGCGAGAGGTCGCGGAGTCAACTGAAGGATGTGTAAGAATACATCTCTCGCTTACATTTCTAAAGTGACAGGTAATAATTAAACAGTATGTTTGCTGATTAGAGGGGGGGATTCTATAACGGCCTCACGCAAGCGCACCTGGTAAGTTATTCAGTAGCCTAACATCGCACCGTGTGTGTTCCTGTGCCTCGGCGTGTTGTTAGAGGGGGGGGGCTTGTATGTGATGGTACGCAACATCTGCAACATCGGTGATTGTAATAGTATTGAGTAAAGGAAAAAGAAATGTATCCACTGGACAATGGCCACGTTTACTTCGTCTCCGATGATTGACATGAAGAGCCAGCCACGTCCTAGGGCCTTAGTCGGCTAAACGGTACGCAGCAAAGATGAGATGTACGTCACCGTTCATTCACCGTATGCTGCTGACCCGATCTTCGAGAAGACCGCGAGTGAAGTCCTCTCTGTCCGCAGTAAACGCTATGTAAAGATGGACTTTAGGCGGACGGGGCCGGAGAGGCGATCAGATTTACGCTGAGTTTCGGCGTTACAATTACCAGTGTCACGTTTATCTCAAGGAGGAAAGCGGTTCACGTTTGTGCCTCGTCTTCTTCCGACTTAAGCCGTTAACCTATAGAAACTATCCCTCTTTTTTCCCATAAATCCGCAGACCGTGTCAGGGACGGCTCCAAGAAGACGTTAAGCATCGGGTCTGATTAGCAACAACCCCGCCGCCGCCGCGCGCGCCCCAACCTCATTTTAAAATCCTTTCCGCGACGAAACAGGTGCCCGTAGAAGGTAGGAGGAAGAACTTTACCCTAAACGAATTTATCGCGGTATTTTCAGTAACGCCGTGATGCCCGACGAGGCGGAAGGAGGTCGTGCGCTGCTGTATTGGACTCGGCGCAGACAGAGGTCCTGCAGCGCCACGTTATTAGACACCTGCAAAATTCCCAGCCATTTCTCGGATGGGAGCCATCCCGGGCGGGCGCGGTTCGAGTCAACGCATTTCCCTTGCAATGTTTGCACGTCCGCGCACGCACCTGCAAAATCCCTACCAAGATGGAATGTTTCCGGAGATCTACCGACTTGTTGCCGGCTGCCAACGCGAGACACGCTGCCTGTTCGTCTTCAGCTGTGTAACCTTTCATTACCGAAGGGACACTTTCCTGTTAACGTGCTTACCACGGAAACGCGAGAGGCTGACGAAACCATCGCAAAATGTTGTCGAGTTAGCGGTATAATCCACCAATACTTAGACTGCAATCGGGACTATTGAAAAAGAAAACGTTTTTCTGATAAAGTTGCATTTCTATTTAAATTATTAATTCTATTGGTTTTAACTGAAAATAAATTATCTGTTTAATTTACTAGCACAAAGGCATACTCTAAAAACGATTTTGTCGAGTCTAACGAGCACTGCAAACAATAAGGCAAACACTGCATCATGGTCTGAGCCGCCATCAACCTCTGTTAGTGTTTTTTTATTAGTCTTAAAAAGATTGCAGAATTACATCAGGTTTTAAAATTTCGTTTTATTCATGATTCTGAGGCTGTAAGAAACAAGAATCCCTAACCTACAAAATGCTTTGTTATTTAAAAAAAAATTTGTGCAATAGATCTTTAAAAATATTTCTGCAGAACAGCTTAATTAAAGGGATAATTTGAATTCATACAAGCGTTTAAGAAATTTGGAAATTTACTTCAAAAGGACGGTGAAGACCGTTGTCCTGATATGAAGCAATTCCGACACGTGCCATTTTTTACCCCGTTCCATTTCTCGCGGAATAAGCTACCCGCCGGACAACAATTTGCATCTATTTTCCTAACATTAACCGAAAGGTAGCTGCGATCTTTTAAACTGATTTTAAAGAATTCAGCTCTTTCGTGGAATATGCTTGTTTTTGTTTTTTTTTTGCACGTGCGCTAGATTCCTAGAAGACTTCTAGTTTCAAGAATTTATCGCCAAACGCCAATTTCCACAGAATTCGTCTTTCGATGATAGCAGGCAACGCGCGGGTAAGATATGGTTACTGTTCTTCATATTCCATAGTGGACGCGAAACATTTATTGTGTTTAATTCTTACCGTCGTGTCCTTTGTTCGAGATAATTCGCGATCGAAGAGAACAATATATTAATTAGGTTCCTTGTGTATACATCTTTATTGCGGACTGTGCAAATTTCTATTTGTTTTTCTTTTTTTTCTTTTTTTTTTTGCTAAACGTATTTCCTCACATGTATCTTAAATACACACAAACTCACTCTTTTCTCTTTCCGACTTTGATTACATTCTGACTAAATAAAACTCGAGCAGATTTTATTGCGACCATTTAGCAGTTTTTTCTTTTTCTTTTACTTACAATTCCTGGAAAGAGAGAGAGAGAGAAGAGAGAGAGGAGAGAGAGAGAGAGAGAGAGAGAGAGAGAGAGAGAGAGAGAGAGAGAGAGATGGAGAGAAAGAGAGGAGAGAGAGAGATGAGGGAGAGAGATGGAGAGAGAGAGAGAGAGAGAGAGAGAGAGAGAGAGAGAGAGAGAGAAGAGAGAGAGAGAGAGAGAGAGAGAGAGAGATGGAGAGAGAGATGGAAGAGAGAGAATGGAGAGAAAAGATGGAGAGAGAGAGAGAGAGAGGAGAGAGAATGGAGAGAGAGAGAGATGGAGGAGAGAGATGGAGAGAGAGAGAGAGAGAATAGAGAGAGAGAGGAGAGAGAGAAGAGGAAGAGAGAGAGAGAGAGAGAGATGGAGAGAGAGAGAGATGGAGAGAGAGAGAGAGATGGAGGGAGATGGAGAGAGAGATGGAGAGAAGAGAGAAATGGAGAGAGATGGAGAAGAGAGATGATGAGAGAAGATGGAGAGAGAGAGAGATGGAGAGAGAGAGAGGAAGAGAGAGAGAGAGAGAGAGAGAGAGATGGAGAGAAAGAGATGGAGAAGAGAGAGATAGGAGAGAGGAGAGAGATGGGAGAGAGAGAGAGTGGAGGGATATGGAAGAGAGATGGAGAGAGAGATGGAGAAGAGAGAGAGAGGAGAGGAGAAGAGAGAGAGAGAAATTAACTTTAATTATACAGAATCTTTCAGGCAACAAAAGATTAGCGATTATTTACCACAATGAGAGAAGAGCTGAAGATAGTAGGACGCAAGACAAAGAAATATTAACCAGAAGACTTACAAAGAAATCGATGAAGTTTTAGTGAGCAGATCGAAAAAAATAACAACAAACAAATAATTATACGTAGAAAGGAAGATTCAAAGATCAAAATGAAAGGAATTATTTTTTTTAAAAAAGAGAAAAGAAGACAAGGTTTGTAGAGATAGTGAAGACGTTTCACGTGCGCGAAAATGCGGATGGGTAATTAAAGAGGGAAACAGGAGCAAGATTAGAAAAGGCAGAACGATTCTGATGCGCGGACTGAGAACAAATAAGGAAAAAAGAAGTCGAATAACAGTTGCCTAGACAGTCGAAAGAGACTGGAGGATAATTTTCTGTAAGAAAAACAATTTCTTTCTCTAAAAAAAAAAAGATGTCACCTTTTTCAGACTTTGGCTTTTAAGTTCAAGAAAATTCTTGCAAAGTTTTCGGCTATATTAAAGTATTAAAATTGCCGGTCTGCCTCATCGCCTTATTTAGCCGACTTTTCTACCGACAGTTTCTCCCTCGCCGCACCTTCGTCAGGAAAGCACGCCACCTACATTCATTCATGTAATTAGCCATAGGTGCGCCATCCCCATGTAGGTGGCGTGACGCATAAGTTTCAATATTCAAAAAAATGGCCGAACACGTTTGCGTGGAAAATCTATTTTGCGATTCTTTTTTTTCCAAATATTCAACTCAATATTTTAAACATTACGTAGTGGAGTCATCAGAATTTAGCACCATCTAAAAGGAAAACTAACTCTCTCTCTCTCTCTCTCTCTCTCTCTCTCTCTCTCTCCCTGTACTGAGTCATTCTTGGTTCTTTGTAATGACGTCATCTCTCCTCTCCATCTCTCTCTCTCTCTCTCCTCTCTCTCTCTGTACTGACGTCATTCTTGTCTTTGTATGACGTCTCTCTCTCTCTCCATCTCTCTCTCTCTTTCTCTCTCTCTCTATGTACTGGCATCATTCTCTCTTTGACATCATCTCGCTCTCTCTCTCTCTCTCTCTCTCTATGTACTGGCATCATCTCTCTTGACATTTCATCTCGCCTCTCTCTCTCTCTCTTTCTCTCTCTCTCTATTCCTGCTCTCATCTCTCTTGACATCATCTCTCTCTCTCTCTCTCTCTCTCTCTCTCTCTCTCTCTCTCTCTCCTCTCTCCTCTCTCTCTCTCTCTCTATGTACTGGCATCATCTCTCTTGACATCACTCTCTCTCTCTCTCGTCCTTTAAAAAAAAATTTTGTGGGGAGCTTTAATTTGTGGTCTGGAATCCCTGATTACTACTACTAATAATTATATAAGGTAAATCAGTGGCGAAACTCTAGTAAGACGAGACTAGGCACGTGCCTAGGACACCTAGAGAGCTTGGAAGCCCCATAGGTGGCCTGAGGATTTTGGAGAGGCAGGCAAACCCTTTTACGGGGTACCGAAAGATATATATATATATATATATATTTTATAATGTCTCACTGGAGCACATCTCCGCCAAAGCTCGTTATAATTAGGTCTGCCATAAATTTGTAACCGATAATGAAGCAATATTATGAGCAGATAACATCGTGTATTTAGCCGGTAAGTAAGCCAGTAGTCAGAAACACATTATAAAATATTAACAAGTAAAGAGAGATTAACGGGCTTTTGCGTTGGCAAAGTCGTCGGTTAGTGAGGTGACGTTAAGCTTTACGAGGGAACAACTACACGACCCGCGTGGATACGGACTTTTGGAGCACGGGTTGATGGGGTTGGTGGTGATGAGGAGGGCTGCAGAGCTTTTTTTTGCCACGCCAGGGGGGGGGCGGGGCCTCCCAAATATGGAGTCACGTCTTGGAGGTGAAGTAAAACTGACGCGCTCCTGACTTTCTGAAGGTAGAACGACACTGTAGGTTTTTACCTACTCCGAAATCTCTCTGAGGTAACGCGGAAGCTCGATTTCAGAGGATTTGGAGAAGGGGAGAGAAACAAAAACAATCCTGGCATACGATTAAGCTCCCGGGTTTTGGAAATGTCCGCAGAAAGCGCGATCTCAAAGCGGCTAAAAACAGAACCGGAAGAACCGGAAAGGAGCAGGTTCTGAGATGCTGACCGTATTGTGGTACATTCCAGAATTTTCTGGCACAAGGGTCAAGGCCGGCCGTTTATTCTTCGCGCTTCTCTGCCATCTAATGCCCTTATATTCATTTCAACTTTGGGGGATCTTGCGCATTTTTGGCACTAACCGTCGACCCCAGCTCCAAACTAACGGAATCAAGGAAAACTCCCCGACAGTCGAGATTTCTTGTTATTTCTTCCCCTTTTTCTGTTTTGTTTTCCCCTTCGTTTTTGATCTGAATTTCTGCCAAATCTGGGGATCAAACGGAATATCAAAAGCAGTTTATCATTGACCGTAGCGGCTAAAGAAAACGTTTGTTTTTTGGGACCCTTTCGCGCCCCGCCCCCTCCACTTTCGTTTTGCGTCGGCTTTGGGACAAAAAAAGGGAGTAAAATATTCGCGACGACTTAACCGACAAAAGGCGGCAGTAAAAAAATAGAAAAGAAAGGAAGGAAACGGGGGGCGGGGTGGGGGATGGGCTACTTGAGTCGAGCCAGCTCACGAGAAGGTCGTACTTCAGAAAGAAAAGAGAAATGCGAGACCCTGGCCCCCAAAAAACGTGTCGCTATGGTTCCCGTACGGCGAAAGGGACGACGGTTCATTAAACCGGGCCCGCGCCCACAGCGCCTTTCTTTCTCCGTTTTAGGGCGACCGTGGCGTTAAAATATATATATATTTGTGTATGTACCTTCCGTTCTCAGGGTGTGTGTTCATCTCGGTTTTACGACAGGCCGGCCGGTCCTTCTTAGGGACCCATCTGCGCGGAAAGAGATCCCCCGACCTCGGCCGTGTTTCAAACCTCGAATAACCTGGAATTTACGACTCGCCGCTAAACCTTACCCCGGTATTTTATGACGTCTCTCGTTCCCCTCGTTTTTCAGCACCCCCTACTTCTTCAGGGAAAAAAAACAACAACAACAACATTTCCCAACCCCTCCCGTATGATCCGTCGTTCGAGCCGGCCCCTCTTCACCGACGCCGGCCGGTCGCGCGCACTTCAGCGCGGTTCTCGTGCTGACTGCTCCCCTCCTCTCTCCTCGAAGCTTCAACTGTAGCGTTCCCGTCATTCTCGCTTAACTTCCGGTGTTTTCTCGCCCCTGTGTGCAATCGTTCTAGCTAATCGTAGTGCATCGCTTTCAAAATATCCTCTTCATCCGCGAACCTTCGAAACTATTGAAGTTTATTGTTATCTATTTATTTTCGTGATGCTATTAGTTCGCATATGATTCTAAGCTTCGCCCGTCCCAGCAGCTATCTACGTGTATTTACTTATTACTGTTTTTAATTAACAGCAGTACCAAAATACACCGTTCTCCCCAAGAACAACTCAAGACTTTTGCGCCAACTCGGAAATGCTAAATGTTTTTTTTTTTCGGTTTTCCTTATTCTTCACGTTGTTCGTAGTTATAACCCGCTCACGGCATCATCCTGCGAAGACGAGCCGGCGGCGTCACGTCCGACCGCAAATCGCCATGATATTACAGCTTCCGGGTTTGTGCGGAATGGTCCCTGTTTCTGAGACGGTTTCGGACACCACGACCTGGACACGTGACCGAGTTTTGCCTTCTCAGCCAGCCCAGGCGCCGCCATTGTTGATGGTGTCGTAAACTTTTCGGACGAAAATGGATTTAGACAAATTTCGGTCAGTCGTTAGGTCTTCCCAGACTGCAGCCTATTTCACGTATCAAGTCTTTTAAAGAAAACCAACCGAAAATTTTTACTTAGCTGGGGGAAATTAAAGGGGAAAAGACAAGGGCCGTGCATAACAAGAGGGCACGGCCGTTGTTGTTGTTGTTGCCGTAGACGAGAACTAGGAATAAAACAGCATAAATCTTGAAAAAACACTTTGTCTTCTCTACCAACTGACAATCAAAGCAGAATATGCTGGCGATATGAGGAGCATCGTTAGAAAACTAATATTATGTATGCTTTTAATTTATAATATTTCCGATCTCAAGGCCTCATCGGTTATTATTTTCAAGTTTGTATTTTATGTTTTGCTTCATCTATTTGCTAACGACAAGAGCTGGAGGCTTTTGGTAGTTGTTGCAATCCTTAAATTTTTTCTTAATGAATGTGAATACATGTTACTACTGTGAATCGCTGTCATGTCGACCAGAAACTTGTTAGGCCCATTCTCAGTAAGCGAGAGAGAGAGAGAGAGAGAGAGAGAGAGAGAGAGAGAGAGAGAGAAGATGAGAGAGGAGAGAGAGAGAGAGAGAGAGAGCGAGATGGAGAGACGAGAGCGAGATGAGAGATAGAGACGAGAGAGAAGAGATGAGGAGAGAGAGAGAGAGAGAGAGAGAGAGAGAGGAGAGAGAGAGAGAGATGACGTCAGTACAGACAGAGAGAGATGCGAGAGAGAGAGAGATGATCGTCAGTACAGAGAGAGATGAGAGAGAGAGAGATGGACGTCAGTACAAAGAGAGAGAGAGATGGAGAGATGAGAGAGAGATGACGTCAGTACAGAGAGAGAGAGAGCTGGAGAGAGAGAGAGAGAGACGTCAGTACATAGAGCGAGAGAGAGAGTCGAGAGACGAGGTCCGAGAGTAGAGAGAGAGCGAGAGAGAGAGAGAGAGGGAGAGAGAGAGAGGAGAGAGAGAGGAGAGAGAGAGGGAGAGAGAGATGGTGAGAGAGAGAGATTGTTTTTTCGAGTAACTTCCGTATAGACTCGCTAACATACTCACCTGTAAGGTGCAAACAGGCTACCCCACCCCGAGCTTACCTGCGAAATGTGTGTTCATACACGAATGAGCTGAGAGTTATGAACTTGGTCACGTGAGAAAGCGGTAGTCGGTGAGAAGCAACAAGTAACTTTACGAAACAGCCAAATAAATTTTAGAAAAAAGGTTAATTTTAGAGAAAAATTTGGGTAATGTAGGAACAATCCTGATGAACTATCAAAGATAATGGTTTCTTTATTTCTTCGTTTTCCTTGGTAACTAGTGTTTTATGTTTGCATTTTATATATGGAATTCTGATCTAGCTAAACTAACACAACAGCATTAAATCCTTCATAAAATTAGGTTCATTCATCTGAAAAAACGTGTCGCTTAACTAGTCTTAAACTAGAGAAAAGGAAATTTTTTTGCTAACTTCTGTTTCTTTGTTAATTGAGGTTTTGTTCAGTACAAATCAGTTCTGCCCCCTTTAACGATGATTATTATTTTTAAAACTAAGATGGGGGAGTTGACTTGCCTAAAGGATACATTTCGCCTGAAGTGCTTTGCGCTGTTCTCTTTAAATGCAAAATCAACAACCGCTAGTTGAAAGAAATACGTTATTCATTGCTTAGTTGTCTGGTGTAGATGCTTACCGTGATTTCATATAAATCATATTGAACTTGAACGTTGTTTTGGTGTAGCCATGATTTATTTGGTAGCATCATTTCGTTGTCGAACAGATACAATCTGCTGGAAACCGCTAGGAATGCGTGTACGAGACTGTTAAGTGCCGAATATCACACAAAAGTAACACCGTCGTCTAGTAAATGGCAGACAGACAAGATCAGGCCTGGTGATTTGAGAAATGGTTATCTGAGTGATTCTTGAATAATGTTCATCGCTATCACCGCTTACGATCCGCGCAGGGCACCCAGCCCTCCTACGTTAGCGATTCTCAAACATCTGAACACGTGTTCAAAACCGTCACTATTGGAAAGGACATGGCCACCGCTTAACAGCACCATTCTAGCGCGATTGACGGCAACTCTGATAGGAATCAAATACCTTACGCTTTGACTATTAACGAGAAATCTAATACTGTAAAGACGAACGTGGCACCAGCACTATTGACGACAATTCTGATTCCATTAATAAAGTACGTAACGCTTTCTGATATTACACTCTATATTGAGGACAATTCCAACGTCACTAAGAAAGTAAGTAACAGAGACCTTTAAAGATCTGCTATAACTGCTACCTGATTCTGTCTGATGCACGTCTGTCCAACGTTTAATTCTCCCTGGTAAGCTGACAGATAAGTACCATCTGAGTTGCTTTCCTTTCGACAAACTAACTTATCATCTAAATGTACTACACAAGATGACTATTCAGCAATAAAACAAGTTGTTTTATCGCATTCACCGATCTAAAGTAAAAACAAATTTCAAGTCGCACGGTTTCTGTAAATATTGCTGACTTCAAAACAACAACAGAAACACAAATTGCGCTAGAATTATATATCGTAGCATAATAAACACCGGATACAGCGTCACACATCTCGGACTCGAGTGGGAGGGAGGATTCTTAAATTTCCTTTTCTTCTCGCCCACCCGACTAGCCTGGCGACCGTCATTTTATGCTGGCGATATCTCCCAACTCTTCAAATATACTCTATTTTGTCCTCCCACTGTGCATCAGCAATAATTTGACATATACGCCATTGTTTCACGCCCGCCGTCCCCAAACCGTTTTTACCTACTCGGATTCAGGTGTTCGCGATCGTACAGACATTTGGATGCGCGTTCTTGCTTCAGCCTATTTCCCACAAATGTGCTATTACTCATTCTCAGATATATATTAAACCTGGGAGGACAAAGCTTGTGTGGATAACCGCGAAGATCAGGTTTTTTTTTATCGTTCTACAAAGAAGTTGAAAATATTCATGAACGGTTGTCGTGGTTGGTCCAGGGTTAAAAATTGAGGAATGGAGTCTGACTCTCAGCACGGGCAGGTCCATTATGGCGCGTTCTTATGCCATGGTGTTTTACTCTCTTTCTTCTTCACCAGTACGGGTTCTCCCCGGATGCACTACTCATGTCTAAAGCAGATACAAATTAAGAATTTAAAAACATAAATTGGGGGGGGAGGCGAAATGGAACTATTTTTTTAAAAATTTCACTTGGACATGGTGGTGTTCGCCCGGACGTCTGGTGCTCTTCACTCTTACACGGGTGAAGTTATTCCTCCGCATAATCCAGCCAATGGACGGCCTCTCAACAGCCCGTCGGTGATCACCATGGACTCGCTACACAAACCGTACTTCTAGAATTCAACAATCGGATCTTCAGTAAAACGGCGGCATTAATGAATATAAAACCTACGGTGAAGAAATCAAATTAAAAATGGCACTGGGGAAAAAAAGAAGACAAAAACATTGCAGGATTACAGCAGTAGTTTCCCACGCACCTACGAAACAGCAGGTGTTATAATCACCGGTCAACTAAGTTCACCTGCTGGATGACAGAGCGCCACACCACAAGATTTGACAAACGAGCGGAAGTGACGATCTTAAACTTCGGATGTCCGTCCGCTCTGGCGAAAACTGAACGTCACGGGAGCCAGAAGTCGAGACACAAAAGAAATTGTAACGGTTACTCTTTTGTTTCTTAAAAAGCTTCGTTGTCTTCCGCTTTTCGTTTTGCTGTTTTTATTAGGACAGTCACCTTTATATCGAAGATGTTCAGGCGATATCCATGGAAACCGCCATCCACCACCTGATCACAAACCCTTCATCAGCCAGTTTTTAATCTATTTTTTTTTAGTTTTCCTTGTTGTTCTGGAAAATACACAATTAGATTTGAATTACTGTCGAGGACATCAAACCCAGAGAAACAGGAAGGTCTCTCTTCTTTTGTTGTTGGCATTTTTATCACTTCACTGTAAACATCCATCGCTTCGTCTGTTCTTGAAAACGAATATCTGCCATTTAATTCGCAACAATGATCCTCTTCTTTCTCTCTTTTTTAAGAAAAACACACAAATGTTTCGTTTTAGATTTGTCTTGCTTGATCTTCTCTCTCTCTCTCTCTCTCTGGTATTTGGACATCTCACGGCTACCAGAAAGGGAGATAACCCTCAAAAAAACAACAAAATAACAAAAGAGGAACCCCATTAAGGCGACCGGTGTTTGTCAGGTTTCAGTTCACGGCTAATTTCAGCGCCATTAATTAAACCGCCGATCCATATTTCATACACCGGCTGCGCGGACTGTAAAGAAAACAGCGTTCGTGACGTAAACCCCCACAAGGTCCCAATTACATCATTTTCTTCTCTCGCCAATATAGCTGATCCTCCGTCCCTCCCTTCTCTCCCCCCCTTTTTTTTTCGCGTTTCTTTATTCTAGAAAGAAAAATTGAATTAATTAATTAATCTGTTTAAGGAGGGAAAGCTACCATATTGGTTTTGATGATCTGGTCTTTGTGCGGTACAAAGTTTCCAGTGGATCCCGCTGTAATTTCTCTAATCATCTCAGCAGCTGAGACAGCCAGAATCGGGACCGAAAAGATCCGAGGCTCGCTGCCTAGCGACGCTCCTTTGAGCCGCGTTCATCAACCAGCGGATTCTCTCCTGCCGCGAGAATTCGTCACGAACCTAATGCGCGAAGGGACACGCACCCCCGACCATTTACTCTTACAGAAAGAAATTATAAAAGTGTCGTAAAAACTTATTATTTTAAATTGTATTTCATCGTCTTTCTTATTTCTTTAAAAAGGAACAGAAATCAATGTTCGTTTCGCCAGGAATATCGAGTATTATACGAAAATCACCAGGTAACCTCTGGCCACAGTCGGTGTAAAGGAAAAAAAAATAAACATGATAACGTTAATTTATATCTCCCTCAACCTGTTCACAGCTGAGGATCGTCATATAACTGCATGGACGTATACTATATAACTAAAGACCGCAGTATAACTAGTGAGTACATTGGAGGCCACGTATGTATACAATCCTATATAACTAAATATCGCAGTATGACGATAGTGGTGGTGATTGGTGATAAATGCTATAGGGGTAGGGTGTAAGGTCAGCGGTGAGTCGATTATACATTATCTATAAGTTTAAGTAGACAGCTAGCCCCGATAATCCGTATACATTGCAGTTGCTGTCTGTATGTACATTTAATACGTTCGCTATATAATTGTAAAATTTTCGGAAATATTTGCTCAAAGATATCAAAATCTAGCTATAAACGCCTGTTATTAAGTCGTAATATGTAATACGAACAGTAGACAACCGAAAAAATCGCATAGCTATCTTTTAAATGTTAGAAAGTATACATTTACTCCAAATTTTAAACAGCTGGAAATATTAAACAATAGAAAAAATCTTTATTGGCGATGACATGTGAAAGCAGATCGGCCAATTTTGTTTTTAATCTTTGGGCGGTTTAGACAGCATACATTAGAAGTTTTCAAATTTATCTTATAAAGTAAATATCTCCTTTAAAACTATTTCGCTATTTAAAAATATTATTTGTATTTGTTTATTTTATGGAATAAATAACCTCACAGAAAGTAGTATGTATATATTTGGCGAAATAGATATTCGTGGTCTTGTACGTGCGACATTGTGTTTTTTCTGTAACAGTAACCAGATCTATTACAATAGTAAATTTAATATAAAATAGTAGATAAAAATGCGTAAAATTAAAATAAGATAAAAATTAAAACTAAATTTTAAAATTGCATCAAATTAAACAATGGAAAGGGGAAGAAACTAAAATGAAAAGCTTTAGGACAAAGGAACAGAAAGATAGATACATAGATAGATATTAGAATTTGTTTCTTAAATACAATAAGTTAAGTAAATGTAGCAATTCTAAAAGAAATTAATGATAATTTAAATTTTAAATCAGCCAAGCAATAAAGAAAGCATAATAATGCTATTTCAGCCGTGAACGTCTTCAGCAAAATGAAATTCTTAATAATAAGTAGAAATAAATAACATTAAAGATGAAAGTAATCGAAATGCATTATTCTGAACGTTGATTAATATAGAGTAAAGAAATATTTTGATCTTGGCTGCCTCTTCGTATTCGACGATAGCGAGGGTAACACCTGGTTGAGTTGATTTACCCGCCCCTGTTCTCTCAGTCCTGGCTGGGCCCGCGAGAATCCTCGTGGACTTCTCGAACGTTCGAGACTATGGCACGTGCAGGCAAGATTTTTAAATACAAATTAATTTTTTTAAAAAAAAAAATAATGATTTTTATTTCTTCTCAAAGTTTGAAAGAGGGGGAAAAAAATATGTTGAAGGGCACCAAAAGGCGTTTATTTTAAATGGACGCTCAGCCGGATTTAGGTAGTTTACTATAAGACCCTTTCAGGATCGCTGCGCTGCTGTTTCGTTCGCCTCATCTTTATGAACCCTAACCCTAGCACACACACACACACACACACACACACACACACGTGTATAATATCTATCTACCACGTCCAGGCCTCGTCGACCGACCGACCCCTCCTCGCCCGGAGTCGACGGACAGCCAGACCGGATAATGGCTGGCGCCACCTAGCTACAGCGTTTCTTCTGATGGAGATGCGGTCTACGAGCGGGTGTAGCTAACGAGTATTCCCGATGTTCAGTCTTAGCAGCAGGCAGGCTGAAAGCGTTTAGCTGAAGGTGATAAAAAAGACGTTGAGGATATTCGAATAACATCAAATACTTTATAATAAGCAGGTACGGCGATCTCGCGCGCCCACCGGGAAATCGTGACGTCAGCGAAGGCCCCGGTTGTCGTAATCTCTGGCACGAAGTCAACGTCGCTCTGTGATTTCCCGAATAAAGCGACCCCGGCCCTTTGTCGTTGATTGTCGCAAAGTTCCTTTCTCCCCCCACCCCTTCACCACGACCAGACGCCCGAGGCCTCGGTAATCGACCTCGGCACCCAGTAAAGTCGATACAAGGCGCGTTATCAAAAAGTAATTATGGGTATTTAACTGATTTCTCGGTTGTTGGTATTTTGTGTTTATTTGATCGGAAGTTGTTCTCAAAACTCTCAAGTCGAAAAACCGATTTTATACACGCGAATATAGATAAATACCTGCATTTCATTAATTATATTTATTAGTAGGTGAAAAACTTGGCGATTTGAAAACAAACCCAAAATAATCTTTTATCATATATATATTTAAAATTACGAAAGTGTGCGCTACGAAGCTGACGGATCCTGACTTCTTTTCCTACAGCGGTTCACATCCAGTTCCTCTGGTCAGGTTTTCCATAAAAGCGAGAAGTGGCTGCCGTCCAGGAGCCGACGTCGGTCTGCTGTCGTGTCGGATGTGGAAGAATCGTGGTAGCGCTATTATGTATCTACAGGAAATGAACCGAATAATAAATCACGAAGCAAAAATGCTCACAGAGCAGCGTCTACCTAACATAAATAGATACATGCGAAAACGGCTAATACACGTGAGAAGGAACTGAAACAAATAATGATCGTTCGCTGTTTCAAAGGCAGGTTTTCTGTCACAGTTAATTTTTTTAAAAAAATATATATATAAATACTTTTAATTAAAACATGTTTACTGAAGCGAATCGGCGACGGATTATCAAACTGTTCTGTACGTTTAGCTTCTTGGATCTTTTATCGTGTTGATGATTTTAACGTCGTACTTATCAAATCGCCGTCTTATTGCCCAAGTCTCCGGGTCGTCTTTCTTTTACAGATGTGGAGGACACGAGATGTCGGAGGGTTCGCCGAAAGTATCCGGTCTGTTTGTTTTCTCCAAAATAAAAAAAAAAAGAAATTTCGAAGAGAGAACGAGGAGCGGTTTACAATAAGCAGAACGAACGCGGGTTGGGATGTCAAACGTTCAAGAGGAAACCTGAGGCAGATCGTTTAAAGGGTTTCTAGCGACTGGATGGATAGATGGCCAGGTATTCTCTTGGCGATCTGCAGGTAGCCATCAATAGTGGGCAGGGTGGGAGGGGGGAGACGGCTAGAGCGTCCGCGCGGCAGACTTGATGTTAGAAAAATCGTTAGTAACAGAATAAAGCACTAAAGACATCGGTTATTAATAGTGAACGTTAAAATGTCTCATGTCACACCCAGAACTGCCCGATATACAAAAGTTGTATTGATGTTGAATTAAACAACAACAACAACAACAACAACAACAAGCCAGCCCGTAATGGAAGGAACTTGCTTTTCCAAACAACGACACTATTAACGCCATACTTTACAGAGTCAGCTAATTAAAAACCCTCGAGAATGTATTTCCGCTTGTCATCGCTATATACTGGGACATTTGTTTGCGTTTAAAAGCCATATTCCCACCTCTGAGAGCCCGGGAGCTCGGCATGCACGGGGAATCACGTGGTACGTACAAGATCCTGGGGTTTAACCTTGGTGACGTCATGAGAATAGTGCTTTCGGAATTCCTCTTTATTTGCAGGCGAAAACCGAATCTAAATCACAAAGATGCTTTTGCTCAATTACTCGCGCGTTCCACGCTTTTCTTTCCTCTGCCCCGCCTCTCTGTGTATCAGCGATTTCAGTTTAACCCGGCGTGTTCTGTCACGTCGCTCACATTACGTATGTTCGTGTGTGGGCACACGACGGCCTTCTGGTTTTTCTGCAAAGCATCGTCTTAAACACAAAAGATGAGGCTGATAAGGTCTTCGGCTGGTTACTAACCGATTTGTGTTCTGGTCTTGCAGGCTCCGATATTGAAGACGACGTGGAGCTGGACAGCGGTATCGACAACCAGGGGCATCTCTCCGACCGGGAGTTCAGCCTAGACGGCGAGAACAGCCGCGACAGCAAGGAGAACCTGGTCAGCGTCATCTCCAACAGCAGCAACAACAACAACAACAACAGCAGCAACAATAACAATACCAGTATGGTGAACAGTAACTGCAACACGAACAGTAACAGCTCCATTGCGGGCAATTCGGCTTCCTCCAATGTTGGCAGTCCGGCGGACGCGAAGGAGGACGTGGCGCTGAACTTGTCAAACAGCGGTGATAGCGTGCAGAGCTCGGGGATCCTACCCGCGATCAACAACGCGAACGCCAACAGCGGAACCAAGTCCAACACCGGTAGTGGTGGTAACAGCGGCAGTAATAGCAACGTGACGAACAGCTCCAACTCCGTGTCGGGGGATCATACAGAAAGTAACATGGGGACGAAGCGACGGGGGCCACGAACGACAATCAAAGCGAAACAGTTGGAGACTCTGAAAGCTGCCTTCGCGGCTACTCCGAAACCGACACGTCATATCCGGGAACAACTCGCGCAGGAGACGGGTCTAAACATGAGGGTTATACAGGTAGGTTCGCCACCCTTTCAGTTTTGCTTCTTTTATTTGGAGAGGGGGAGGATGGGCTGTGTGGGATTAATTTCTTTGACAGGTTCACTCAAGTGTCTTCCGTTGACAGTTTTTAACACTTTCGTCGGCCCCTGCCCGCTCAAGTCTGAACGCCTCGGGGCGAGCCAGTCGACAGTTTAATGTACCCCCTTTCCACCCCGTCTCTCTGGGGTTTCTTGATCAATTACCTGCTCAGGTTCGAGCGGAGAAAAACGACCGAACACGCGTCCAGAGTCAAACCCTGACCAGAATAGAAACCTGAGATCCTTTTGCACATCCCTGTCAGTTCCAGGCGGGCTCGTCGCTGTTTAGATACAGCTGGACAAAGAGTAGCAAAAGTGGCCACGGCGACCTTTCATCTTGTTTTTCCCACTGACGAGTTATGGTCGGGAGTAATGCGTGCATTTCATCATCATCATCTCTCTCTCTCTCTCTCTCTCTCTCCGTTGCAAAAACAAAAAAAGAAGAAAATTGCCAAAACAGTAGATATCTACTGACTTCTTCAATCGGCAGCCACAAAGGTCCATTATTATTAGTATAGCTATGCCGAGGTCCACAAACCAAACAAACGGCATTGTACAGAAGAGGACATCTGCACTGTTGCACCTCTATTATTTACTCTTACTAAGCGCCACGTTTCCTTCTCTTTCTTTTTTTTTGTATCTTTGGTAAACATTTCCCTCGTACAAAGGAAACCACACGCTCCCATTGACTGTCATCTACGCTTCACCTGTTTTTGAGCACTGATAATTACTCTTTCAAGTTGTCATCTGGCATAAGCGACAATTATTGACATATCGGAATGAACTCTTTGTCCTTTTACGCTAGACTTTTACAGGTGCCCCCCTCACCGATGTGTACTGCGAAGTAGGCTATTGAAGCCCCTCTTGTATCTAAAACGTGCAAATAATGAAGGCATTGTCCGAGCTTCTCTGCATCATAAGTTTTGTTATTTGCTTTATTTTGGCAAATATACTTCGCGAGTAGCACGCGCATCATTGGGTCATTTCTGCTGATTTACATTGTCTTCTCGTCAAGCTGTCGCCGACCGACTTAGAGGGGGTCAGAGAGTAAGTAAGTATCGAATCGGACCGGCCTATATACTTGACGATGTTAGTGCGGGCTATCGACACGAGCGCCAAACCAAACTTGCAGTTACCACAGCCTAATTCGAGCGGCAGCAGGAAAAGACATTAGTTCGACGAAAGATAAATTTTCGTAACTTAGCCAAATCACGTGACTGCTTACAGCAAAAATAATGCACGTGTATTCTGAAGGGCAAATCTCGCACTGGCAGCGAAAAACGAAATGCCACTAATTTGATCAGTTTGATATCATTATGCGAAAGAGCAGTTATTTCAGTATCATTGGATTTTATTACAAGCTAAAAAGAAAGTTTGTTTATTTATTTATTTATTTAAAAAGGATTTTTATTTTTTTTTCAGTCCAATTGTTTTCATTTTCTTTTTCTCTTCCGTATTTAAAACCAGTTCGTTTTTTTTTTTTTTTTCATATTCGGTCAACGAAGAAGATCTCTTCTTCGAACAGCCGATATATGAACGTTGCCCGACCCTCTTCTCTAAACACCTTATCAAAAAAATAACAAAATTGTGACATCATAAATGCACAAGAAATTACGCCAGGCCGATAAAAGCAAGGATAGTTAACTAGAAAACTAATGCATCAATACGTCTGGAGTTTTGTTATGGCATTAATAATGTATAAAAACATTGATCCGATAATTCGCCCCTTGCCATGTACGGCTCTTAGAGTACGTCTTACGATTTATTAATGAAGGTCCACGGTAGGTTCAGAACGAGGCTGTGAGAACAGCGCGATTTTCTCTATCGCTGGCTTGGACTCCGTAGTGGGCAAGGACAGCAATGGTACAGGGAGTAAAAACATTCCTGAGGTCTGCTACCTCATGTACACCGAGCTGGCCAACGGGGAGAATAAAATGGTGTAGCAGCGGCTTACACCAGTAAAGTCCCGAGCTTGGAAAGCAAGAACCAGCGTGGAAAGTACGATGGCCGTCGAAAACGTCAATCGCGATCGAGTGGTAGCAGTTATGAGGAGCTCAGTCTGGAGGGTGGCCGGACTTGGAGACAAAGACCAGATGCAGTCAGTAAAACAGATGCGGAAGAATGGCTGTCGAGAGCATCAAAGCCGGTTGCTGCCGGTAAGGCTACAAACTCGTATTCGAGTGAACAACGGAACATTGAGGGAGGCCGAGTTGCTATAGAGCCGTGGAGAAGGCTTTGACGTGATTCCATGGTAACGCGGTAACGAAGTTGTATTGGCAGGCTTACCAGCCTGGTGAGCGACCTGCAAGCGGGCAAGATGAAAGAGATGTGGGCCTCCATTGTCGATTAACAATGCAGTGGAGACAGAATTTGCTGCAGTTATTACTGATGCAATATGTACATAAGATCAAACGCAAACCAAATCTGGTTTTATCCTTTCATCAAAACTGCTAACGTTGCAAGGATGGTAAAAGCTGAATCAAATGACTTCTTTTGCTATTGATTTATTGTAAGTTAAAACCTAATTTAAACTTTTCAGAAAATCAATTTTTGCTTTATTATTATTATTATTATTATTATTATTATTATTATTATTATTATTCTTTAATAAAAAAATCATTAAATATAGACAGGTGGCGCGATAGTGCAATGGTCAGTCAGTTCATCTATGTTGCAGGCCCGAGTTTGAATTCTCACTACCCAACCCGGTTCTGTGTATCTTCTTTGTGTTCGCTAACTGGCTGCGTGATTTGTCTCCGAGCTCTCGTTTCGCAACGAAAAATGACGAAGGGAGTAGGGACTTCCGGTGGGTTTGTTAGGTCGGTCAAGCTTTTAACCCGCCGGCCACTACGAAGACGACGACAACAATAACATTAAATGTAGACATTTCATAATATTTCCTTTTCTTGTGAAAACCGTTTTTTTTTTTGTGGCTGCTATGAACGGAATCCGGAAAACCTGTAAATTTATCCGGAACTTGTGCGATGCGCAATTAAAACATTCGAATTCTCTGAATTCATACGTCCTGAAATCTATACTTTAAAATCTTTATATATAAAATATTCCTGATCGGCTGAGAGGCTCAATCCGGAAGAGGTGAAATGATCACTTTGATTGTGATATCATACGAGATACGACGTTTATCATTAGAACAGATGCCATGGTTTATAACGAATGATGTCAAGTGTCTGTGTATTTCTGGCACTAAAATTACTGCCATGTCCCTGTTAGCACTAGAAATAATGACTATAATAAAATTTTAGAAAAATTACTACGCAGCATCTGTCGTCGACTTTACTTTCTTTTCTTTTTAGGGAATACAGATCTGTTAATAAATAGACGTTAATTTATTCCATAACTAAAAAAAAAATTGCTTATGACTTACTACTAATGATTGCAAGACAATTTCGGTAAGTATAAGAGTTAGCTGCTTCTTAGACAGCTATGGCTGACACTAAAGCTTGTGTAAGATCGTGGGCTTTGTGACAAGATGACATTCTCCCCGATTTATCAGCATAAAAAGCAGTTAATTAATTATTTCTTATATGCTTTAGCTTATTACTGGTTATTAACCAAAGCACTAGAAACGAATGTGATATACTTTAGTAATAATCTGCGTTAAAACTTCCAATAATGCTTATTTTTCTTCGAAATCTGTCGATTGTGTTTCATCTACTGCCAACGTTAGCAGGCATTTTTCACCACTGGTTGGCGATAAATACCCTTAATTGATGGTAATAAATAAACATAACACAAATTTTAGTAAAATAACTTCCATAGGTTACTTTTATCCGTAATCTTTACTTTAGAAGATGGGATAACGCTTCGAAACAGAACGAAGAATGTAATTCGCGGTAGAGAAGACCCCGAGGGATAGTTGTCACAAAGGTAAGTTATTACATCAGTAATTCCTAATTAAACGCAAAGATAAGGTTCAATCAACGCCATGTGCCTAGACCCTTATACTGATGGACAAAGCATATGACGTCGATGGTAGCCTCTTCTATACGCTTAATTACTGGTGTCTTAGCGACTAGGTCCGATGCTCTCACGCCGGATTCTGTTGTATAACCGAACATAGATTCTCTAATGAAATAAAGGAGGCTTGCACAAAGATATCGTGGAGGATAACCCCCCCCAAAGAAGTTAGGTGAACGCAAAATTGGCATCGTCTGCTGTTTTGTGGCACGGAAATTTAAGACCGACATAAATAAAATGTGTATTAACTATCTATAAAATGGTTTTTCCCCCTTTTCTTTTAAAAAAAGACAAAATTATATAAATTCTTCATAAAGTGGAAATTCTTTGGCAGCTAAAGACAAAAGGAAGAGTAGCAACAACAAAAACAAAGATGCTGTGGAACAACCGTGGAAAGGTTTGAACTTTTGTCCGATTGGACTGAAGGTTCTGCTAATCTATGGAAAACCATCCGGATGGGGTCCAGATACCCAAACCGAGAAAGTCTGAACGTGTCCCGCTCTTGTGTCCCTATCGTTTTCTTTATCTTCTGTTACTGATTACTTCCGCACATGACGAAGCGAATCCAGCCGATGACATTATCTCTCGATTCCCAGGATTTACGATTCGGCCCGAGCAGACGTTCTTTACCCAATGCGAGAAACACGAACCGACAAATTGCTATTCAGTTAGATCATCCAAGCTGTCTCCCCTAGACCAGGAGTAGCATATTCGTTACTCGGGGAAGTCGGCTATGTTTCGTGTGAATCATCCGTTTCGGAGAACAAAAACACAACAACAACAACAACTGATTGTTTAAGACCAGTAGCCTCTGGTTAACGACGTAAATAAGAATTATTCTTCCACAATAACTCTGTGATGGGAGGGACGTTTTCATTTCCGATTTGTAATAATAAAAAATATAAAATAAATAAGCGGTAAGATATATTAGTTTTCTCTAAGCAATTACATTCCATGTCCAGAATTTGATCCAGTATCCAGCCTTATCTTCCACGTCACGTCACTCCGAGAGGCTAATAATACATGTATTCTTCCCGTATATGACCCTGTATGGACACCTAACCGAAACAAACCTTCAACAACTTATTTCTTTAAAAATTGGTTCCCAAATGAAACAGAATTTCCAGCTTTTTAAAAAAATTTTCTCTGGTATTTGGCGAATATTCTTCGCTATGGATCGAAATTCGTAGATTACGTTTGGTTTTGATGGAATAATCCAATTACGTTTTTTTAAGCAGATGGTCGCAAGCATTTATCCTGTCCCGTGAACATAATTTAATGGAAATCTGTTTTGTTTACATCGAATAATAATAATAATAATAATACAAACGAAACGGCTCTATTCGACACAGGTGGCGAAAGGTGTCTCTCCGCTGCGTTCTTCTCTGCTGGGCTCGGTACCGTGGATTGAATAAGTCCGGCTCAAAGCCCCCGATGTGTTTTTTTTGGTTATTATTATTCTCTGACATTTTTATGAGCTCTGGCTGTGGTCGAAACCCGCCGTCGTCGTCACGTATAAGCGAATCTCCTCGAGTGTCAAGAAAGAAGCTTGCTTCTCTTTCATCCGGCGAAGATGGCGTCCCGGTCGCTCGGCTTGGAAATTGTAATGAGCGGATTAAAACGAGGCATTCCGAGACATAGGCACAACAACCCATTGTTAGCATGCCCTCCTCCGCCACGGGTCTGTCTTGTTGTAAAATCCCCCCAACACTGATTCTAATATAGGCGATGGTTAGACTGGTCGACGTATGTCTATTGTGTGTGTGTGTTTTTTTTTCTTTCGGAGACTCATGTTTCCTCCCACATCTCAGAATGAAGAGTTCTGGTAGGGCCTTTCCGCGCCCTAATTTCCGGCAGGGGGAGCAATCGAGGAAGAGTGTGAAAGTGTCGATACTGACCAATACAATATTTGCATGCATTTCAGCAAACCCATGGAGGGACTCATTCATCGATCTGCTTAATTATATTCATGAAAGCAAAATCGAAACTGATAAATCTTTAAAAAAAATTTAAGAGAGAGAGAGAGATGACGTCAATGTACGGGAGAGATGACGTCAGTACGAGAGCGAGAGAGAGAAAGAGTATCACTTGCAGGCAAAAGAAGGGAAAACAGAAAGGGAGAGGTTGCCAGGAGTAAGGGGGAACTTATGCAGAGTCTGCATGTATCCGTTGCAGGAAAGTGGCGATTTAAAAAATAATTCATAAACTGTTAACGGTTATCTGTTTTGCGATGTCCCTTTTTCACCTAAACAGGGGCTGGACTGAAACTCTGTAATGTATCACGAACAATTTTCCGATCATAACTACAACTAACTGCTTTTTACCTGTTTTGCTTTGTTTTTCATCCAAGGAGGAAAACAGATGAACAAAAGTAAGGAAGTTAGTGTAGGAATTCTACCACCGTTTCACTCAATCTTCCTTCTGTGCCATTTTACATTGCTGCTGTTTACCAACATTTATTAGAAGTTTTCACTAACCCGGACTTTCAATTCTCACACAGTCGATTAGCTTCTCATTTCCATTTTCCCTCACGTTCTCCTTTTTATTAATGAAAAGCAGAGAGAGATAGACATAACTTGTAAGGGTCGTTTTTTCTCACAATGAGTGATATTTGAATGAAATATATATTAAATAAATATTTGAACAGGCAGCAATATATAAATAAAAAGGAATACTATATTTTTTTCATTAGGGTAGACGAAAAGATTTAAGATTTTGAAACCGAAATTTAAAGAGAAAGAACAGAAATTCAGAAGCTTTTAATTTTAGAATTTCTTGGTGTCTATGTAAATTTTAAATGGTTTGAGCACGAAGAAAAACTCGGATACATTTAATTGATTTAGAACTAAATATAAAACAAACAAACAATTAGAAACATTAATACATAAATATTTTTTTTAAATTGTAATTAGTGGGAAAATAAAATTTGTGTTCCAGGTATAAGAGCTCAGAACTTCACTGTATGTCTAATAATCACATAGAAAAGTAAAACCTGGAATTATTTTGGTACGAAGCGAAGCACTAATATGTTACACGATTCTTCGTTCTTGACTGTGAAAAATAGATAAAAGCACACCTGTGTATGCGAATGGGGGCATCGCTAATAGTTTGTTCTAAATTATCTAAGTAAAATACAAAAGAAAGCCTCTGATTTTTATTTATGTTGTAGAAATTTTACTATAGCGAAAAAAAGAAAAGAAAAAGGAATTGCTTCCATTTGGTATCCAGCGATCAGATCTGGGTCACGGAGAGAGCACAAGGGGAGGTAATCCAAGACTGACAAACCTGTATCTGCCATTTCTGTTTCGGGATGTGGTGAAAGCGTTGGCTTGTATTAGTACAAACTAACCTGAGATAGATACGTCAAGCTTTTGTACAAAATCTGTAAGGCTCTCACGCGCAGTACATTCTGTTTCTGAAACGTCTTACGCAGACCTGCAACAGTGTTAACATCGAACTTCCGGTTGCAGTTTCACAAATCAAGAATTTCATTGGAAGAGAAAATAGAATTTCCAGCAAATATATACCAACCCTGACATTAAGGTCTCGAAAAATTTGAATATGCATACAAGATATTATGCATATTCAAATTTTTCGAGACCTTAATGTCAGGGTTTGTATCACTACCCTTTTACGGTACCAAATAAACATCCTTTAAGTCAAAACTATATAAATATAATTAAAGTCCAGTCTTAAATTATTATTATTATTATTAATTATTATTATTATTATTAGTAGTAGTATAGACTAGTAATACGTCGTGTGTATGAACAAGCGAGGTTCGCGTTCTGGCGCCAAGCTATTATCACGTGTTTATTTTGGACTTGAACTATAGCTGCTTTAAAGTACATTCCCTACACATTGCACCTACAAACACAGGTTTCGAGTTCGTCTAATACCCCAGCAAGATTTGAAGGTTTGGTTCTTTCTGGATCTGGATACTAAGTTCTGATTTCCCTTTCTGAGGCTGTGGGTGATCTCGACTCTTCGCCGAACACCCCGCGTTGGTTTCCGGTCGAGAGAAGGGGCACCGCCCCGCACGTTGGACATCTTAGGCGTGTTTTCTTTTTTGGGGTGGAAAGCCTGTTATTATTGTCTTCGTGAGGAAATCTGGTCGCGCCGGATGCGAAGATGTCGAGAACACGACTCGGGGGGAGGGGCAGATTCACCGCACCGTTCACCAAGGAGAACACATCATCATCGCGCGCGCGCGCGCGCGCGGGCTTTGGAATGCCTCCGGAAGTCGGATTTTGGCTTTGAGCCGAGAAAAGGCCGCGCAACCTCAACCTGGCGGGTGTCGGTAAGAGACCGCTAGTTCTCCTTCTCCCCCCCTCCTCCTCCCGATAACACACCCGGGCTCCTTTGTGCGTGTAAGTGATATCGCACCCGGACTGGACTGTCAGCCATTGCGGAGTTCTCTACAACACCGATACAGTTTCACGACCCCCCGCAGACATCGCAGCGGGTTCTGGGAACGAGGCGGCTCGAATCGTCGCCCGTTCTCACCGTTTCCTCGCCGGAACAGAGACCCGCTGCCTGATCAGAAAGCCCAACGTCGCCTGTAACAGGATAATTCCATTATTTGCCGTCGAGTACACGACACCACGGGGCAGTCGACAGCGCAATTGTACACTAAACCCATTTTACCGACGACATTTTTTTCCCCCCGCGCCGAAATTATCTTCAGTTTTATGCCTTTGACTCAAACACGATCCGCGATCTATCACTCGCTATTGTCCGGCCCGACCTCGCGCGTATTCCTACTTTCTTGACTTTCTTATTGTAAATCACGTGACATAAACGTTTTGGGTACAACTTCATACCCAACAACAACATCAAGAATTAAAATCTACGGCGAGGGATGTAGATTTATGAAGCCACGTTGATGACGTTAGGGTTACTAACTAAACCCCTTTCACCTGTCGATTTTGTTTTTAAAATTAAAAATATATTTTTTGGCAATTTTCTAATAGCACTCATCTTTAGAAAATTCCTCTACGTTTCCCTTAAAGCTATTATTCGTTTCTTTGTATGGAATCTTTCCAGCTTTCGCCGTTTATTGGCTTTGAGTCTTCTTTTTTTTCTCGTGCCATTCCTTGCAACCGAGATTTCTTCGTTTTTAGTGTCTTTGTGTGGTTAAAAGAGACAGGCGGACAAACATCATCGAGACTGAAAGCATCCGAGGTGGAAAAACAGCTAAATATGTATTCAAAGTAATAATTCTTGCTTCTGAACGGATTGAATGACTTGATTATGGAAGTCCACGAGGCATGAACAAACAAACAAACAAACATCTCTTACTGATGATAAACTCAAATATTGCACCAGTCAACGGGTAATGCTGCTTGGTGCATAAAATAGAGTTCAAGATGGACGTGGCCCACAAAGCTTTCAAAACAACTAATTCCGAAATCGTTTCGTTTACCAATCCTCAACTGTATTTGGCAAAACTGAAATTGATTTTTCCTCTTTCTTACCAAACAAGAAGACGGACTTATCTCAGTTGTAATGATTTTAAAATGGATGTGCTCTGAGCGGCTGGGGGTGTCACTTCGAGCAGGTTACCTGGTCGGGATGACTTAGCAAACAGGTGCGCGGCTTCAAACGGCAGTGGATATGGTAATTCCTGCAGATGTTTACCCAGGACTAAATTTGAAAATTAGCAACATCTTTGTCGAACGTGATCGCAAATTCCTGCTATCAGTAATAAAATTAAACGGGTGACGTTTGCAATTTGCCATTTAGTTAACTTATTATTGGAATCCACGGAGTTTATTATCATTTAGAACGAATCTTTAAAATGTAGAACATATTTTACTGTAGTACAAGACTTTTACAACAAACCTACGTGAAAATAAAAGAGAATGTGCACCGTTTCGTTCATTTTTACTTGCGGCTTCATCAGTACAAACAAAATCGTCAGTTTAACAAAAAAAAAAACAACAACAACAACAACAGCAAACAATCAAGACTACCAGCGTTCTAAGGAAATAATGAATAGCGGACCAGGGCTTTAGGGAGTGACAATTATCGTTTGTGGTGGACACGGTTTCGATCATCACCGCCAGGCGGCACACATTTTTAAATACCACAGCTTTACGAGGGAGGGAAAACAAGCTCTCGGACAGGAAATGAAACAGCTCTGGACGCAGGACATGGCCACGTAATCGGGCATCGCGAACGTAACCCGCCGTCTAGAATTTCGCTCGTCGGCCGCTGCGTTGACTATTTAAGACCGGGTCGGTTTGCCTGTCGATATCTGCTGGAATGCGAGCGATGAACAGCGAGATGCGGAGCTCTCGTTTCCCCGGTAGTTTATACAGGGACTGTATTGCCACCGCTCTTTTTGACAGGACTGCGGTAAAAATGCAGCTTACGAACACAAAAGCTTGTGTGATGATTATTGATCGGGCCCCGTCATTAACGAGCACATGGCTGGTGAAATTGTGTGTGTTAGTCCTGATGAATTCAACGTGAAGAGATAAACAAAACGACGGGCGGATTGGGTTATTGTGCAGTCCGTTAGGCTCCCAAGTCGATTTCCAATTTCTCCATTGTATACTGCGGTATCTTCCTCTTCATTTCTCCCTCTTTGTATTTTTCTTTTTTTATTTTCAAGAATTTTATGGTTTTTTTTTTTTTAAAAATGGTTATTAGAATAGATTTTTAAACTCTCTCTCTCTCTCTCTCTCTCCATCTCTCCATCTCTCTCTCTCTCTCTCTCGCTCTTGTACTGACGTCATCTCTCTCTCCATCTCTCCCTCTCTCTCTCGCTCTCGTACTGACGTCATCTCTCCCGTACATAGACGTCATCTCTCCTCTCTCTCTCTATCTCTCCATCTCTCGCTCTCTCTCGTACTGACGTCATCTCTCCCGTACATAGACGTCATCTCTCCTCTCTCTCTCTCTCTCTCTCTCTCTGTGGCTTTTTAAAAAAAAAAAACGTTTAAAGCTGATATTTTCGTCGCAGAACTGTCAATTTCTGCCAGCAATAGACACGTATTGACGACACGCCCCCTCAACGCACAGGATGGTTTTTGATACGTCGTTGTTTTTGCATCGAGAACGTTCCCGGTAAACCCGCGCCCAGAACTCTGGCTTTGGCCGCCATCTTCAATGATGGCCGTAGTTTCGTATCTGGAGGTTGTGCCGGGAGCTCGGTGGCGAAGGCCGCCGCGTGGCGTTAAGGCCAGGCGACAACTTTCCATCTTTTAACCAGGGCTCGAACACCCATCCATCCATCCACCCGGCTTCATGTCCGGTTGCGGTGATAAACCAATTAAGCCAGAATTCCGCATAACCGTCAAACCGCCTTATGGCTTCACTTGTTTAACCGAATCGCCAGCGGGGCGACCTTAAAACCCTGCATATGTGTACACCTAAAGGTCCGCACGTCAAGGATGCCAAAGCCGTGGTGGCCCTTTACCTCTTCTAACAGAGAGACAAAAAACACACTAACTGTATCTAAAAATAGAACCAATGGCAGTTACCCGGATGTCTCGTAGTCGAGAGAACAAGAAATCCACGATTTCACTAAAGATATTCATTTTGTACTTTCGCCAAAGTCGGCTCAAACGTCTGTGCGCGGGGAGGGGGCCGAGGGGAGGAGGGGGTGGTGATGCATCACAGAAGATCTCTTTCATTATTTCTGGCTGGGAGAACGAACTCGTGGCCAGTCGTAGCCCGCGACGCCATCGCCACTTTTGCTGTCCTTGTCTTTACTCTCCTCCTCCTCCTCCTCCTCCCCCCCGGTTCATGTAAAAAAAAAATGGGTTCTCGCCAGTTTATCGCCGTCCCCTCCCCTGGTTTCCTCCTCACCCCCCTCCCCTTTCTTCCCGCCGCGCTCCGTTTCTTCAAAAAATATGACTTCCCAGTCTTCTTCTTTGCTGACCCGTCCCGTGCACCGCATCTGGAGAACCGCTTTCAATGGCGTCACTTCTTGTCGTGCAGACGACTCTAGCCATGCAGAGCAGCGCCTTTCCACTGAGCCGCAACTACGTATCGCTTTCACTCCACGGCTTAAAACACCGAACGGTACAACGCTTGAATTAGCAGACGGCAGGGCTAAAATTGAGCAGAACCCAGCTAACCGTTTTAGATATGGCCGCGGCTTCTAGGATACACGCCCCGCGACAGCAAAGTACTTATCGGTGAACGAAGAGGAGGGGGGTCGGGAGGGAGGGGGGAGGCGGAGAGAGAGAGAGAGAGAGATGCCGAGCTCTGGATCCAAACCGTTCGCCAGACAATATGGCGGCGGGCTTGAGTCACGCGGGTGTGCAGCAGCAGCCCTGAGTCTTGATAGCATCAGCATCTCTCTCTCTCTCTCTCTCTCGCCTCACACAGCTCTAACACGCTACACGACACGTCCTTACCCGGTCCAGATGCCGGCAGAATTCTTATTCTTTTTTTTTTTTTTAAAAAAAAGAAGAAAATTCCTCTTCCTGATCTTCGTGTCGAGTCCGCTCGACTGGAGACTCTGCGGGCTGAGTAGGGCGACTGTTGGAAACGGACTCCGTCTTCCTAGAAAAGGAGGGAAGAAAAAACAAACAATAACGGCAGCGCAACAGATTTCTCTTCTTCCTTTCTCCCAAGTGTTAGCAAAAGATAAGAAAAGTGGGATTTCCAAAACGAGAAATACCATCGGATTTGTTGTTGTAACCCCGGTTCTGGAGTTACAGGTGCTTGTGTAGAATTAACTGATGGAGTAGTTCTCTCTCTCTCTCTCTCTCTCTCTCACGCATCTCACTTTTTACCAACCAACGATAATTACTATGCGAAGGTAAACATATTGATTATCTCCACTTTTCGTTACTGACTCCGATCCAATATTTACCAATACCCGTTCTCTTTTATCCCTCATTTATTCCCACTATTATCTTATACCATGACATTTCAATATACATATCGCAGAAATTCTGTTGTATGTTTATTTAACGGGCTGAACACGGGACAGTTCATTTTAAAAGGAGCACACACCGGTAAATTAGACCATAACTACTACACGGCATAGCAGAAAGACTACGACTTCTACACATCTTCCTTTCTCCTCGTTCCTGTGCTGCTGCATCTGGCAAAAGCATATACTTTTATTCAACAGGGATGTACTGAGGCAGAGCGTGTAACCTGTTGAAGAAAACTGTTCTTCTCTTCACCAATCCGCTTTATTAGTTAAAAATGGTGTGGAGTTCTGATCCACTCTCACTGGTGTCTCTTCCTACCGGGATTATCGACTGGAGCGATACATATCTGTAGATTACTATTAAGGGTTCGCGGACGAGACACGGGGAATTTGAAGTAAATAAAAGTTATTATCTAGAGAGTTTTTGAGGATGGGGGGGGAGGGATTAAAACCCACGTGAGATCTTCTGAAGACAGGAAGATGAAGGTTATTTCTGCCGATGAAGTGTCCGACTCGGAAGTCAGCCTCGATCGTGTAGCGTAAGCGAAGAAATCGTGTAAGTGCTGCATTTTCGAAAGAAACGGCGAGATTGGGAATCCAACACGGATAAGCGGTAAAGGGTCTCGGTAGGATGATCGAACTTCCGGCAGGGCACGGGTTAAGGGGGGTCGGTCGGGATGCCCGCTTGTTTCTCGTTACGGCCGGAAACTCCGACGGTACGGACGAGGTGGGGGGGAGGGGGACTTTTGTTCCTTCGACTCTCGCCCGATTGGCGGTAATCCAACCCGCCACGACTGACGCAACAGGCAGGCTCCAGTCGCTCGCCGATCGGCTGGTTCGAATCCCCCCCCCACACACACACACCGCACGCACAGTTTACCGGTGGAGGGATTGGTCATTGATAACTTTCTTGCTTGTGAAAATAGTTCCAGCTGATAATCTACAACCGTCGGCTCGCCATCTTAGTTACTTCCGGAAATCGTTCAGGCGGAGTAGCCCACCGACCGCTTTCTGCTTACCACTCCGAAAACACACAAACTGGTTGTCTTTTTAAAAAAATATGCACTTATAAACCTAAATTCTACCAGGGAAACTACCTGAAGCTTTCCCACTTCGGTCCGCCCAGGTAACTTTGCTGCTCACAGATCTCCGCTCTCCTACATTTCTGCCGACGCTAGTTACTCAGTACCCGGCTTATTTATGCTTCTTATATCTATTTCTCTGTCCCTGACTTCATTTACCCTCTCACCAGTCACAATGCAGTTTTTCCTTTAAGTATTTAATATGAAATTCTGTTTCTTCATTTTAATACTTACAATTCTCATTTATATTTCATGTACTATTCTTTATAATAGCATCTTAATTCTTTTTTACTTTATACAGCAATATTTATACTATTTATATCATTATCATATCACATTCGTCATACTTTTTATCGTAAATTATTGTCGTCTTTTCATATTATCTGCCATTTATCTCATTAATTTATCAATCCAATAACTTTTAAAATTATAACATGAAAATAACATATAAGATGTATTCCATTACGTTTGTTTACAAATCTATTTATTTGCTTAATTATTATTTATATTTACTCTTATCGTTTTCATAAAAGTATAAAGTCGAAGTCCCGCCCTATGTTCTACTGACCGGAAAAGAAAGTTGGACCTTTTACTTTATTTTCTAATATTACAAATAATCTGCTATTCGAACCGCGGTCGACTTAATCTCAGTTCTCTACCCTAACCCACACAACCGTCAGTCGAAGATAGGCAGGTGGTGAGGGCACTGGTTCGACTCTCTCCATCTCTCTCTCTCTCTCTCCTGCTCTCTCTCTCTCTCTCCTCTGTCTGTCTGTCTGTCTCATCTCCATCTCTCTCTCTCTCTCTCTCTCTCTATAACTTCAAAATTTTAGCTAAAAAAAACCAGCAAACTTCTACCCGTTTTCTCTACATGCAAAAACACAACAACAACAACAACAACAACAACAACAAACAACAACAACAAAATAATAATAATAATAATAATAATAATAATAATAAATAATAATAATAATAATAATAATAATAATAACGTTTTTCAAGTTATTTGAATATGGCTAGTTGATCTGCTTTGCCGAATGGGGCGGGGGGATGGATGGTGATATCAGTCCGTATTCTAGAATCTAACTGATGCTGCACACGTTCCACAGCGGAGTCCTGACCCTCGGTCACCTGTAATCTTCTTGTTTGGACTAGCACCTGATCTTTAACCCTTTCTCTCCACGCCACCATTTATCCCTATTAATTTATTTATTGAGCGGCACATTTTCAAAACTTCCCTACGCAAAAATTATAAACAAAAGAAATTTCTTTAAAGTGTCCGCTAAATGAGTAAATCAGGTGTTAATTCTAACGTCTATAAGAAACAAAAAAAAGCAAAGAAGACAGAAAACAGATCAAAAACAAAAGTAGAAGTTTCTAAAATCGCTTAGTGACTGGAGGCTGGGACCAGGGAAGTATTTATCCTACTCTGCTTGTTGATGTCGCGTCTTCTCCCCCCCCCCTACCTTTGATCCATTTATTTAAGAATTAATATCTTGTCACTCCCCGAATCGTTCTTCAGAGATTCCTTCGAAGATAATCTCGGCGAAAATCTAATTAATTATAAAACGGAAGATACTGTTGTTAAGGCGATTCCCCGTTGTTATGACATCCCGTTAATATATGCTGCACTCTGCTCCGGTAAACATAAATAATTTGACAAAACTATATATAGTAAATGGGAAACAATAGCTTATATATATATAGTAAATGGGAAACAATAGCTTATATATATATATATATATAGTAAATGGGAAACAATAGCTTATATATATATATATTCGTATTCAACAATGAATATTTGAAAATAAAATTAACTGTCACCATTTATGAAGACATGGATCTCAGAAATAATTTTAAAAAAATTAGATATCGATACATTCCACGAAATATCGGATTAAGAGGAAATCCACTCTACCGTTCATTGCATTCGGTATTAATAGTTTATTGGTGTTCGAAAACTTTATCCCATTCCTTCCACAGAAATAACCAATCAAACCCTGGTAACATATTTCTTATCTACTCTTTCTATTTTATATGCAGAAATTTTAGTTTGACAGGTTGGAGAACAAGCGTTTATTGATTCCCTGACGGGATTTCAATCGATACCCGGTCGGCCGGTTCTGACGTCACCGGCTGCAGCCGAAGTCACTTATGCCGTCGTGTCACAAAATGGGGAGAGAAGAAGAGAACTGTTCGAATTTCCGTCCACAAGAAGGGTCCGGGTGCGACACAAAAGCACCGATGTCGTCCTTTTGTCTTTTTTTTAAAAAAAAACAAACAAAGCAAAACGTTTAAGTAAGAAACGAAAAATTAGCAGAAAAACAGGAGAAAACTTAGTAATTCTAAGATGGCAAACGGAAGTCGAGAAATTAAAACTATACACCGATATATTTCGGGAAGTCGAGGAGTGGAGTGTAACGTATTAATAATAATAATAATAATAATAATAATAATAATAATAATAATAATAATAATATAATAATAATAATAATAATAATAATAATAATAATAGGTTTATAATTTAACTATCCGTAGCCGGTCCTTCCTCTACTTTGCAAAAAAATGTCTCGAGCTTGTTCCTCTCAGACTCAGGTGTTCAGACACACCTGTACTGTCACGGGTCCTTTTCTCAACACTGGCCAAGCATCTTGGTTATATCCGTGGGAGTCTCCACCTCCCAAGACACAAAGCCGTACTACATTTTTCCGTCAGCTAATTTATTGAACATTTTTATAAATGTTTTTATTTGTTTGAGCTGCTTGTTTTAGATATTTAAAAACAATAGGGTTTTTAAAGTATTAATATTATTTTTTAATTAATTCGAACTTAGGGAAGGGCTAACTTTAACAAAGTTAGATATCATGAAGTTAAGTTTCAAGGGTTAATAACTCTCTTTAAACGATAACAGAAAAGATCCGTTAACATAGAAATTAGTCAACAACACTGAACATTTCTCTAGAATTTTCTCCGTTGAGATAATTCTACTTTCTAAACAAATTTTCCTGAAGGTGTTTGCAGGAATATAATGCAATTTACTGCCATAATAATTCAACGTTGTTCTTCTAGCCTTCTGTTTCAAATAATAAACGTTTATTTTTGCCTAGTCCAATAGACGAAGATTGTCCAACCAACATGGCTGTAATCGTATAGTTGAGTCTATTATTATTATTATTATTATTATTATTATTATTATTATTATTATTATTATTATTATTTATTATTATTATTATTATTATTATTATTATTATTATTATTATTATTATTATTATATTATTATTATTATTATTATTATTATTATTATATTATTATTATTATTATTATTATTATTATTTTATTATTATTTATTATTATCGTCGTCGTCGTCGTCGTCGTCGTCGTCACCTTCCAAATATATCTTTTATTTGTTAATTAAACCTTTAACTATTTATGAAACCATTTTTTGGTCCGGACCTTTTCTGGGTATGAAGCCCACATGCATTGATGGAGGTGCCAGGTTGTCGTAACCGAGGTAAGTTTCCCACGGAGCGGGGGAGGGAGGTGGGAGGTAACGCAAAAGATGTACCTGGCCGTAATTGGTAGGAAAAGGTTATAGAATCTATCTTTCTTTCAAATCAACTTAATCGGTACCGACGTTTGCTGGGTAGTTATTCCCGGTTCATCGACAGACCGGTTAGTTTCCCGTTCTTCTCATAACCTTCGTTTATTTCACGCGACTGTCGGGAATGCATTTTCAAATACAGGTAGAACTGCGTGCGTGGCGACATCTGCACAGGTAGGCTGTACGCTAGTAAACCAAATTAGCTTCTGCTTCAGAGGAGAGGAGAGACCTTGGGGTAGATATTTAGCGAGAAAATGCCCCCTCCCCTTCCACCACCCCCAGATAAAACAAGGAAAGAATATTGAAAAATAAAGAAAGGAAAGGAAAACTAGTTCACTGACTGACAGAGAGAGAGAGAGAGAGAGAGAGAGAGAGAGAGGAGAAGAGAGAGAGAGATAGAGAGATGAGATAGATGATCGAGATAGAGGAGAGAGTTAGCTAATAGAGAGATAGAGATAGAGAGATATGCGATAGCTATCTAGATATATATCGGAGCTCGGAGCGAGAGATCTCTCAGAGAGGTTCTCCTACGTTTCGAACTGTTTATTTCAGTCTCTCCAATCGGTCGAGCCGGATTAAATATTTCACACATCTCGTTAGAAATATGGGTGTAACTTATATATATATATATGGGCAGATTTACAGGCTATGCGACATCATTAAAACCTTATTCGACAAGGGGTGTCTACAGTCGTGTATAGTTTGTTAAAGGGTAGGAACATGCCAATAGATATTCTGTTTATTTAGTAGCAAAATGCCAGACAGGTTTAGAAGAATGTCTGAATTAGTAAATAGCAGGAACGTCGGAATAACGATAATAAGATGTTAAATATCAATTAAAGTATTTTCTGAACAGTGGTATATCAAGTGTTGGGCCGTTAACGATTGGAAAATCGGGGCTAGCAGCGAATTAAATGTTAAGATGGTAATGTCGGATCAGGGATGTTGTCACTTTGTGTAGCCGAAGCAACGAAGTATTTATTTCCTTTCACTCTGGTTCTATTGTTCTGACATCGCTGATTGGTGACAAGAACTATGCAAGTCCCCCCCTTTTTTTAACTTAAAAGAGTACGCAGCCATTCTGTTTGCACAGAACCTAGCGAGATGTCCTTTTAAATGGAAACACACGAGAGTAGGGTAAAGCTGTTTTGTTATCTTATTATAGAAACACGGAGAATCATAGTCACAGAGATACGGCAAATGCCGAGTTTTGCTCGGATCGCGGCGACGAAGCCTCGTTTGCTTAGCTCTGTGTACTGATCACGTCGGTCACGAGGCCAAAGACGAGATTTTCCGCAGAAATGCACCGGTAGAATAAATTGGTTTTTCGGCGCTCCGCCGTCCGAGATGGAACACAATGGCCGGGGGACGACGGCTCCCTTTAGCAGGGGAACCAACTCTTTAAGCCGTGGAGAAAGCACCTGTGAAATTGTACCTGCTAGTCATTGACTAAGTCCGCGCGGTTTGCCTCGAGACACGAGCGGAGAGGGGAGAGGGGTTAGGGTTAGGGTAAAGACGGATAGCTGCGCTTTGTGCGTCAACTGGACGAAACCTAATGTCCAGGGCAAACGCACAAACAACCGAAAGAATCTCTGGAAATCTGACAGGAAGGGTGGCGCTGCGACCGACGCCATTTTCTCGGAGCTAAAGCATCCGAGCCGCAATTGGTTTGGTTCATACCGTGACGATGAAGGGAGCCGCGTCTCTCGGCGTCTCGAAACCCTCTTTCTTCACGAACGGGCCCCTTTGGCAAACGCGAGCAGCTTAACCAATAATGTAACAGTCTACTTAATGCCGAGGGTTAAGCCGGAGACGGCCTAACTAACTAACGATACCCCGACTTCCCGCATATCAGAGCCGGCGTCTACAGCCCTGCCTTTGAAAAAGAAGGGGAAAATGCAGCAGATTCTCAAGCTTAACCTTGAATGTCAGATTAGCCGAATGGCGGATCTGAACGAGAAAGCCAATTTGCGTGGCACGCACAAATCGAGAATAAACCAGGACTTACTTTGTATCCCCGGATCCAGACTCAGACCCCAGTCACCATACACGACTCCGATCATCCATGTTCTCTTCTGCTTGCGATCAGTTTGCCTTACGTTCTTATTCAGCCTTTTAAAAAAAAGGGTATGTCGTTAAACAAATAAAAATAGCCCCCAAACCCAAAGACGCATGACTTCCTCATCTCCAGCCTAATGTTGTGTGTAAATAAGCCCTTTGAAACAATAAGATTTATTTGACAGAAACGTAAGGACAACAGCAACAGTAAATGGGTATTCAAAGAAATTCACACACGCACATATACAGACACACGGGCGCCATACACACTCACACATATACCGCATACACAACTGACAAGCCCTGTACACGCTTAATTACAATAATACCACACACATACAAACAGATAATTCTAAAGGCTTCAAACCAATTCTTTACTAATAGTTGTGTTAACTTGTCTCGCATCTGTTCTATGTTTTCCGAATCAACAAAATGAAAGCGCTTTTAAGCCGAATCTAATTACAGCTGGGACGGTTAAAACCGTCGGTAAAGACTTCTTTAAAAAAAAAAAAACAACCAAGGAGAGATTATATCTGCAGGTGTAGATTTAGACAAGATTACGGGTTGATCTGAGATGAAGATTTACAAAAAAAATATTTAAAAAAAAATATGGGAGTATTTGTTTTTGCTTTCGTTGTTGTCAAGATCGGATAGTCGTCGAGATCAGGCGGATTTCTACAGCTCCGCGATAATAGGTCCAGATTTAGTGGGAAAGATCCCTCAAGGATTAATGGAAGACACGAGTGCTTATCGGCTCTCTCCCTTCCTATCGCCGCCGCCCACACACCCTGCTAACTGATCCAGCCTCCACCTCTTTCCGGAAACCAGAAGGCAGCTCTCGACAGGATCGCATTAGCGCTTCTTGCCGCACTCCTCAGGGGCCAGAGGACATATTCGACCATAGAGCCCCAACAGCTTTGGCACTCCGGTGACACTACAGCTATGTTGGTACAGAGAGGTTTCCTGATGTCCTAGGGAATCTAGCACCGTTATTCGTTAATCTATTTATCTAATAAATAGAAACGTGCATCCGGTTTCCGGAGACGTTAGAGCTCGAATAGCGCCCCATCGTTCTGGAAATAACCCGAGTATCGACGCTAAATTGGGGAAAAAGGTGGTGGTGGGGGGGGACATATTTGAGACTAAAAGGTGCGAGGACTGAGTGGATTCGTCAGCTCTTGGCCACAGCACGGACTACGAGAGTAACCGAGGTCTTATGTCGCGCGTGCACACGGATAAGAAGAAAGTGACAAGGCCGCGCCATCGTCTCAGTGATGCTACTACCCCCCGTCATCCTCATCTCTTTCCAGGCCCCCAGGCTCGGATCTTCCGAACTTCACATCCTCGCTGGCCAGACTTTCTTAGGGTTACTTTCGTTTAAGATGTTCAAATTAACAACTTAATTTTACCCTAACCTCCTGAGAGGGGGGGGGGAGGGGCAGAAAACAAACACACCAGCACTGTGGGAAGCTGCAAGAGAAGAAAAAGAATGATCAGATTACTTATCAATCTCGCACCACGGGTTAATTACTTTTACCTGGCTACACGAACCACGGAACATTTATAATTTTTAAAATCTATTCCACGCCGTATTTTGCACTTCATTAATTGTTTCGTTGTCTGCCAGCTGAGTGATTACTCAGCACCTCTCATCACGTTTTCTTTAAATTCTCCCTCTCCTGCTTCTCTCACTTCCCCGTTTATATCACTTACCACATAAAACAACGTCAAAATCGTGCGAGCAGGCGGCATCCAGTGTAAACACGTCTCCAACCTTTCTGTGTGCGAACAAGACGGCAACATTTGTTCTCCATGATACCTTTCTAATCCTCAGCTTCGCCCCTACCCACCCACTCAACTTACGCGATCCTCGCTCTCTCTCTCTCTCTCTCTCTTCTCTCTCTCTCTCTCTCTCTCTCTCTCTCTCCCTCTCTCTCTCCCTCTCATCGCTTCCTGCAGTGCGGTGGTTTTTAGCTTTAGGCTTACCAACGACATAGGTAATGCTATCTTCTTTTTTCTTTTTTACGAACTTGTATTTTCGCGTTTAAATACTTTTTATTTTCATAAAAATATAAGAAACGGTCTGATTTTAAATATTTGATGGTCATGATGTGTACGAGAGTATCCGGTCATCGCATTGTCCTTTGAAAGCGGTCCACAGAATCACCATTTTGCTAGGGGTAGGAAGCCTCAGGGTGTGGGAATTCATCAGTGTTCACCTTTTAACATATATATATAAAAGATTATATCTCTGGCTTCTCAGTAATGAGTTTCTTAAGATCTTTCTCACCCTGACTGTACACTAAATTGTTAAATACTTAAAATGGCGCTTGCGTACACGTGGTCTCTTTCGCGAGCAGATACTCGCTAAGCTTATATACAAAACGGTCTACTACCTACACCTTGCTCTGTCTTCTGCCACCATATGGACGGCGTTTTTTGCTCAGTCCTTCACGTTCGCGATACTGGGAGAGCTCATTTGCCAAGAATGTCGTTTGGTTTGTGCCAACAGAGATGTACACAACACGTGTAGCTGCTATTGTTTGTTTATTTCTGTTGCTTGCCAGGTTGGATGCGTTGTTTATTTCTCTGATGTAACACGTGCAGAAAGATCCGTAGTGAAGCCAATACCGCCAATACTTTATACATTAAACAGAGAAAACTGCACATCTGCTTCTCTCTCTGTGTGTATATATATTTAAAAAAAAGTACTTCCGCTAAAAACTAAATCAAATAGCTAAGAAGAAATCAGCAGTAGGACTGAATATAGTTTGCATATTATAAAACTATTATTTACCAAGTAAACATTGGTCATTTAAAAATAAATACTACATTTGTACAGATGTCATTAAATAAATTGCAGTAAGTTTTTTACAATCATTAGATGTATTAAAAGACGGTTTTACCGCCTATACACACACACACACACACACTTTTCTAGTAGATGCACCACTAATGTATTTTTTATGTCTGTCTCCAATAACTAGATACTAGATAGTCTTATTTCAAGTGTATTTTCAGGTTTGATGTCCCCATAACAAGTTATTATACATACACAAACTTTCTTAAGGTGAAGAGTTAATATCACTGAAATTGATATAAATTTTGTTTATGCTGAACTCTTATGGTGTGGGGAGTCATCCCTATGGCAAGCCTGTTTGAACGCCGGCCTTGAAGAAAACGATTTTTTTAAACAGAAAAAAATTTCCTGTTACTCCACCAGTAATATTCCACAAATATCTGACTTACGAGATGGTTAGTTACCTTGGTTACCTGTTTGTGAGAGAGTATTTCTGCTATTTGTTTAAGAAAATTGCTTTCTTTTTTTATTAATTAGTTAACTTTAACGCTCAGATCAAAGCAAATACTCTTAATATATATACATCTGCAGATATTCAGAGATGGAATCGCAATTTCGTTATTTGTATAATCAAACCTTTGCATCTTTATGGAGAAAAGTTGTTAGGTGAGAATATATACGTCAGATGTTTTTTATATATCATGACTGAGACCGGAAAATGTTGTCAACAAAAAATGTTATAATATATGTATATAATTTAAAATTTCATTCACAGACATTGGCTGATACTCGAAACTAAGAATGAATCCTATTATTAAATCTCTTTAGAATTGTATCGTCGCTGCAAACGCGAACAGACGAACTGTTCGACTGTTTCCGCGGCGATAGGTGTCGCTTTGAGCCGAGTTTCGAAACCGAATGGCGCACGCGAAGATCAGTGAAAAAACTGGTGAAATAGACTTTATTCTTGTCGCCTGACGGAGAGAAGCCACCATCGGAGGTGGGAGGGGGGTGGTGAAGAGGCGAAGATCTTTGTTTTCTCCACGTCGGAGATATTGATACGAAACCATCATGTATCGGGACGATCTCGCGCAGCGGTGAGACGACATCGTTCGTGTGTCTGCGTTTGAAAGGCTGGTTCTTGTGATCCGCCTGAACCTGTGCCAAAAAAAAAAGAAAGAAAAAAATGTCTGGTGATTATGGCAGATCCTGCCATCAACAGCAATTTTCCAGATGTTTGAGTCATAAAACAGTCTATCCGAATAGGGGTCACCAAAGAAAGGCAGTCCACTTTTACCAACCGTAAAAAAACTGTAATGGCCCCCCTTTACATTGCGGAGAGGTGATGAAAGACCACCTTTACAACGATGTTACATGTTAGAAACATGCTTTAAACAGATTTTTAAATAAATAAAAAAAAAATATGACAGTTAAATTTAAATGAAATTAATGTAATAAATTACAATAAAATCTATCTGCAAAATAAACTCTCGTAAACATAGGTATAGAAACTATTTACGCAATGTGTAAACTGCTTTTTTTGGGGTGGGGTTGTCGGTGGAATACGAGGAGTTTCCAGGCTGCTCTGCTGCCGTCTCTCATCAGGAAATCTGCGCGTACACGTGTCGCTCGCCTCTCCTCCCGGTGTTTATGCTCCAATTCGCTAAGACGGATCGTCGTCGTCGTCGTCCCGATAAGTATTAGATGTCACACAGTCAGTAGTCCACGAAGAAGAGTTTGCTGCTGCTGCTGTTGTTGTCGCCGCGGTCTGGAACCATCGACGTGGGGCGGCCAGATCGATTTCCGCGATAGAAATCAACGAGCCGGCGGCCGACACACACACACACACCCCCCCCACTTCAGTGGCGTGACCACTGCGGCTCTCGCGCTCTGCCGCTTCAGAGCCCGCAATTCAATGAACCTACTGTTTACGAAAACCATTCTATTGAAAAGCAAACAACGAGGAATGGAAATGAATCGACAGCCATCGCCACGCAACCGATGACAGTAGTTGGGGGGGGGAGGGAGAGAAGGAAAGAAAGATTTCTCTTTTTTTTCCCCTTTCCGCTAGAAAAATCTCGCTTTTCACCGGACGACGGACGGGAGCGCCGGTGACGTCACCATGGCAACGTGACAGATATTTCACGTGAGTCCATGCCTTTTTTTCGTGTCGTCGTGAAATTTTTTTATAGCTCCGCTACATTTCCGTATATCTCCCCTGTTTTTTTGAATACCTTTCCGTCCGGCCCGAGCAGCGGAGCTATTCCGAGAGAGCGAACGCGGAAGTGGCTCTTCAAACATGGCCACCGTTTAGGCAGCGCCTCGTTCCGATCTACGCACGTTCGCCTGCTTTGTTTTGTTTTTTTTTACAGGCTTCCGGCGGAGTAAATGAGGCGCGCGCACCACGTTAGCGGTCACGTCGGCGAGAGGGCGAGTAATTTCTCTTATCCTCTTTAATATTTATCCCAACTTCTGTCAGATCCGATCTTTTAAAGAGCAATTAAATCTGTCACGTGGTCCTTTGCTTCATCCGAAGATTGATTGGTCACCCGAGCGATTCATGAATAAAAGCAATGTCAAAAGAAAGAGAGCGCGGCACATGCACGTGATGGACAGGTGCGTTGATATCGACGAGGCCATTGGTATACGACTCAAAATTATACGCATTATCTTGTCGAGTCTCGTGTTATTGTCTAACTTTCACTTCTCATTCCTGATTCTCTAAAGATTAATATTTAAATGTGATGTTGTTTCACAGAGAAATAGATTCCAGAATTAGGCATCGTTTTGGTAGTTTCCCTCTCCCCTTTTAAAAAGAAACATTACAATTATTACCAAAATTTGGAAATCATACTATAACAATATAATGAATGTCCACATTTAGGTGCAAAATGTAATTTCTTACAGCACTGGCGTTCACTTTTTAGTTGGACGTAAAGCGCACCCCAGAACAACAATAGTACTGGCAGTCAAAGAAACCTGATAACCGGAGGTCTTTTGTAATAAACGATAGAGCGAGAGTTTTTATTTATTCATTAAATTGGAAAAGATACGGTGGTACAGGAATATATCTAAGATAGCGCTTACTTCTTCGTAGCCACCAAACGTAGCTGATTTCCTCCAACACACAATTCTGTTTATTATTTTTTGCCGCAATATTAAATTTTATTATTTATTTTTTTTCTTAAAGACACGCTGTGAAAATAATTGGATACGCTCTGCTATCTACAGGCCTCTGCTTCTATCTGGCTTGTCGTGCGGTCGACGTGGGATTAAGCTCAGATGGCTTTAAAGGCAGTTGTTCTCTCACTTTCCAAAGAGGTCGGTTCTCTTACGGTGTTTTCGGGGTTGTGCAGTTTCCTCTCGTGTCTCCGAAGCGGATTTTTTTTTTAGAGAGTTAGCCAGCTCTGTCTCCAGGCCCTGCCAGCTCGTTTGACCACCACTGTATCCCTGATCACTTCTAAATGTACTTCTGAATTAAGTATGTGAAAAATTACAGAGCGGAACGCACTTAATTCTAAGGCGATGCAGAACTTTTTGCCCTCCCCTCACCGACTGAAATTTACAACATCAGTACTCTTTAACTTTTCTTAAAAACGAAACAAATAAGAGTTTATTTGGAACCATCCATCACCGAGCAAAGGTGTACTGCACTAGACGCCATTTAATAACTACGCGTCTCGGAACTTCGACTTCGGCAACTCGCGCTTGAAAGTGACTGCGCGAGATCTTCCTGGGAACACGGCATCGCCGATCGGATTGGAGCACCGAAGACAAGTTACAGAGCCTCGTTATTTATTGGGTGGACACGTCGAACTGCGAGGATTTATCTGATTTTCTTGGGCAATGGATGCAGGATATGATTCCCGATAAAGTTTCTCTCTCGCCCTCCAGATGGATAGAGAGAGACCCCCCCCTAGCTGATGAACGAAGAAGCGGAAAGACTTGAGCTTGTTGTTGCTAATCAGGGCGAGGGGATGAGGCTGTTTGATTTCCTGCCCCTCCAACATCTCCATTCCTTCCTTCTCCCCCGCCCCTTCACCACACTATCTCCAAGCGTGTATAGTGCGCTCCATCTAGGTTAACGTGTGACTGCGGGAGGCGGGATACTATCTTACCTCGAATACCATTCACATCACTATCCATGAGAATCACTGCTGATTCATCATCTGTGAACAACATGTTTGCACATCTTCAGAGCACTGTATCTTCCATCAGCTAATTCTTTTTCCACTTTATCTAGATTTATTTAAAAGCTGGCCGCAAACGTATAATTTTTGTTTTCTTTTTTAAAATAAATACATGCGGTAATATGTGTGTTGAGTACACGCTGCATACCATATTTCGAGAATTACTTCATTTATCAGCTACATGAAATAAAATGAAAAAGGCATAGGAATCGCCAAGGCACCATCCAAAAGAGAGCAGCTACACAGTTTTTCATTGGCTGAAATAACGTTCCGTGTTTACTGCAAACTTATGAAAATGATGGTGCTGGTTTAATGCTTCCCTGCCGAAATTTACCTTGGACCATACACACAATTTATCCTTTAACATTAACTTAATTATTAGCTGTGTATTCTTTTCTCGACGAAAAATTAATTTTCTATCTGTAAAATTTGCTACATCCGGTATCTTTCAACTGCTGGATCTAAATGAAGCCTCGTTAAAGTGTTGATACTAACGACAGAATAAACCCCTTATTTTTTACCATCGTTATTATTATTATTATTATTATTATTATTATTATTATTATTATTATTTATTATTATTATATTATTATTATTATTATTATTATTATTATTATTATTAATCAGTATTCTTTCTCATAAACACTTGGGTAGTGCTATGCAGGTTTTATTTTAGTTCGGTATTTCCAACAAGCAAAGAATCATCCATCAGGGGGCCATTTACGGGCCCCCAGTAGAGAGAAACAGTCATCAGGATGATTCCTGAATTGATTATTACTATCACTGTTAATTAAACCTGTTACTAATTTTACTTGACGGCTTAAGTTTTTTTTTTTCTTCTTCTCGTTTCTTGGACATTTCCCCCGGTATCTGACTGTGCTGAAATATGAAACTAATTAAAAACCTCTACTAGGCTTTTCTCGGAATAGCAGCTCATTTTCTTAACGAAGTGTGCCTACATAAGTCTAATAAACCGAGCTTTCTATATACAAGGGGTTTAGAATGATATACAGTGTATACATTTGTATGTGTTTGTATATACGCAGGTGCATCCCAAAAAATTAGAATATCATGGAAGAGTTTGTTTTTTTCCGTAATTTAATTCAAACAGTGAAACTTTCATATATTCTAGATTCATTACACATAAAATGAAATATTTCAAGCCTTTTTTTATTTTAATTTTGATGATTACTGCTTACAGCTCATGAAAATCAAAAATCCACCATCTCAAAATATTAGAATATTTGATAAGATCAATAAAAAAAAAAGGATTTATAATATAAAAATGTCGAACTTCTGAAAAGTATGTTCATTTATGCACTCAATACTTGGTCTGGGCTCCTTTTGCACGAATCACTGCATCAGTACGGCATGGCATGGAGGTGATCAGTCTGTGGCACTGCTGAGGTGTTATGGAAGCCCAGGTTGCTTTGATAGTGGCCTTCAGCTCGTCTGTATTGTTGGGTCTGGTGTCTCTCATCTTCCTCTTGACAATACCCCATAGATTCTCTATGGGGTTCAGGTCAGGCGAGTTGGCTGGCCAATCAAGCACAGTAATACCATGGTCAGCAAACCAGTTACTAGTAGTTTTGGCACTGTGGGAAGGTGCCAAATCCTGCTAGGAAAGGAAATCAGCATCTCCATAAAGCTTGACAGCAGACAGAAGCAAGAAGTGCTCTAAAATCTCCTGGTAGATGGCTGCATTGGCTTTGGACTCGATAAAACACAGTGGACCAACACCAGCAGATGACATGGCACCCCAAATCATCACTGACTGGAAACTTCACACTGGACTTCAAGCAACTTGGATTCTGTGCCTCTCCACTCTTCCTCCAGACTGTGGGACCTTGATTTCCAAATGAAATGCAAAATTTACTTTCATCTGAAAAGAGGACTTTGGACCACTGAGCTACAGTCCAGTTCTTTTTCTCCTTAGTCCAGGTAAGACGCTTCTGACGTTTTCTCTGGTTCAGGAGTGGCTTGACACTAGGAATGCGACACTTGTAGCCCATTTCCTGGACACGTCTGTGCGTAGTGGCTCTTGATGCACTGACTCCAGCCTCAGTCCACTCCTTGTGAAGCTCCCCAAGTTCTCGAATCGGCTTTGCCCGACAATCCCCTCAAAGCTGCGGGTCATCCCTCTTGCTTGTGCACCTTTTCCTATCATACTTTTCCCTTCCAGTCAACTTTCCATGAATATGCTTTGATACAGCACTCTGCGAACAGCCAGCCCTTTCAGCAATGACCTTCTGTGGCTTACCCTCCTTGTGGAGGGTGTCAATGAGTGTCTTCTGGACAACTGTCAAGTCAGCAGTCTTACCCATGATTGTGGTTGTGTGTACTGAACCAGACTGAGAGATTCATGGTATTTATACTGCATAGATAGTGATTTACTCAAACTCGAAATGGAATATTCTAATATTTTGAGATACGTTTTTTCTATTATTTTTTTTAGCTGTAGGCCGTAATTATCAAAATTAAAATTAAAAAATGCTTTAAACATTTTAGTTTACATGTAATGAGTCTAGAATATATACAATTTTCACTTTCTGAAATAACTGACAAAAAATATTGAACTCTTCCACGATATTCTAATTTTTTGAGATGCACCTGTATGTATATATAGCCTTTGTTGCGTTGCTTCTCTATATTTAACAAACTGGGTGCACGTAAATCATTCTGGAGCTTCCTGTATCAAAGCTCTCTCTCGGCGCCTCAATTGACTAGAACCTTGTTTCACGAGCGCCTTTTCGAAATAAACTCGACGTCCCTACCGAGCTTCTCTCGTGGAGCCACCTTCCTTGTGTTAAGCCCCCATATAACGACTCTACGGTCCTTAAAACCGAGGAGATGTGTCAACCCTTACTTGTCAAAGCCTAATTAACGCTTAATTAGGAAATAGCGATGCTGTAACAACTAGCTCCGGTTCCCCATATCTGTAAGAATTCCATTTTTTTTTTGTTTTTAAGAAACCTACTTTTCTTTCTTTTTTTAAAAGAGAAATTTGAAAATCTGCTACAACACTATGTAAATGATTCTGATTGTCATGCGCTTCCGAACAGATGCATTCCTTACTTCTGAAGGTGATCAAAATATACCGACGGCATCGTCTTTCCAGAGTTACCCTCAACGATTTTAAAAGAAATGCTACATTTACCTCCCTTTAGAAAGATCTTCAAATAAATAAAACAAAATAAAACAGAATTTCATTTGGAAAAAGAAAACAGAAGTAAGATTCTGTTCTTCCGAATGAGTTAAAACTTATGGCAAACATTCTATTTGCATTTTTCTGGTGATTCTTTAATTTTTTCTTTATTTACTGAAATTTTTATTACAGGCAGCTTCCCCCATTTTTCTTTTATAATCATCAAACAAAACGTGTTTTGTATAGTAATGTGCGAATTACGTTGCAACTGTCCCTTTCAAGTTAATCCCTTCTCTCTTTTTTTACTTCACGGCAATTCAGAAGATCATCTATTACTAAAATTATAATACTTATCTAGTTTATTTACACTACGTCCAAACTTTTGCATTACCTTAGAAATAACAGTAACAAAATCCCATGTTTGTATAGCGTGACCCTGTTAGCATGGCACTTCTAACCGAGTGGCCATGATTTATATCTAGGCCTTTTCGGAAATCCCGTATTCGCACGTCAGATTTCAAATTGTCTCGTTTTTCAGTTTTGTCGCCCTTTTAAAAATGCTTTTCATTAACTCTTGCCGTGTGGGGGGGGTGTGGAGAAACCAAGCACTTTCACACGTCAGCGAGGCATTGTCGCACAAATTCGGCTTCATCGAGAAAGGCTTGAAGGATTCTATGGTGGTACCAAACTTCCGATCATGGCTTCGGTCACCGTTTCTTAACCGACTTTCTACTGACCAGTCAACTGGCACATTTAGCTAGGCACTTAGTAACTTCCACCAGATGTCGCTGGCAGCAGTGAAAAAAAAAAAAATCTTTTGTTAAAAATACAAAGATATGTTTTACTGTATCTTTGCAGCGCGTAGAGTGCAGAGACACAGCGAGCGCGTATAATGGAGATTATCGATAACTAATACTGGGATCATGCACAGCAAAACTACTTACCGCGAAGTGCAGTTAAACAGTGACAGTATTAATCGTGTCGACGGCTATTCATGTCACCTGCCTTCTTGTAACTGCTAAGCTAAATTAAACCGAACCGTCACAAACGTTTCCCATCATTTTCCGCTGTAAAATTGCAGCAATACCTTTTACAGTTTGACCGCACCGCACGACAGGTACGGTTTCGGATCGCTAGCCCCGCAAAGTTAACCGATCTAAAATTCCCCTTTTTTCTAAAACGTTTTCACCGCTTCATTTCTCTCTTCTTCTTCTTTTTTCTTTTTTTCCATTTTACCTCCCTATTGAATCCGAAACCAATAAACATGATGTATTTCACCTTTACACCTGGTTCAGTATTTACCCAATTGCTCGACTTGTGGCTTTTTTTCCCCCTTCCCGACTGCCAGCTTTACTCCACTATCCGGCACCGATTAAATCACGCGGAGCATCCGCGAATGGTTGTTCCGAGGGCATCCTTTCTGGCTTAATGGCGAATCTGAGGCACCGCCTACGTCATCGGCGGACGACAAACTCAAACGAGGCCGCCCAACTAACCGAACCTGGCGTAGTCAAAAGGTAATTGGCGTCGTTATTTTCAGATTCAAATTTAAATAAGCCACATAAATCTCCAGAGTCATTGAAGTAGAATGAACGTGTTTACGACCTATGTGTTCGTTATTGGCAGTTAATCATTCTGTATAAGTTGTACATGTTGTGCACGTACGAGTTTGCCAGTTCATATCACGTCTGCAAATACTTCTCCGCTCTGCGCACCTGCACCTATCCACGAATATCTACACGGTACGTCCAACGCCGTTGTTTTAGAGGCAGTGCGTTAGGTCGAGCGCGATATACACCATTTAATACTAAAGTCTGGTGACATGCATAAGGCGCGTCTGTCCAAAATCGCGTCGTATACAGAAACGGTTTGCAAAAGAGTGCGCGTTGTACACGAATCATTTTAGAGACAGAAGAGGATGCGCGCGCAGTTTCCCGGATCGCCTCGAAGATACTCCGCGAGTGCGTCCTCGAGACGACTTGGCATCATCGATCCCACCCGACACCGGTGGAAATTATCCGCCGCGCGGATCCTGATAGGTTTTGGCAGGCGCGAGCTGCTGGTTCCAGTCGAGGGCCGTCGTGGCCGCTTCCCGCACGCCAGCCGCAGCAACGACAATTTCGAGCTCTGCCTGAATTAGCCGAGTTTATCGCCGGCCCGAGCCGCAGTCGGGGAAAAAGTGTCGGCTAAAAACACGGAACTCGTAAAAACGCCGTTATCTGAAATTTCCACGCCACGCATTTCACTTCCACCGGCCGTCCTTTGCGGGCAGGCATGTCGATATGTAGCACCGGGGCGAGAGAGAGAGAGAGGAAAGCTGCCAGACCTCGCAAAACGGTGCGTGGATCCTGCGGTCCCGCTGGAAATATATTCCTGTGTTGTCACGCACAGCCGTGTTTGTTGCGCTAATTCCTCCGCAGCTGAGCTTGTTTTGGACGAATCCATTATTTACTTTGGAATTTTCTCCCTCCGAGACGATCCTGAATTCAGCAGACCGCGCGCGCGTCCCTTATATTCTATTTAGGAAAAAATTTCTGCTGCTAGGGAGCCCCGCTGGGTTAGATGAGATAAATTCCCTGAAAACAACGTCACACACACACACACACACACACACACACACACACACACACCACACACACACACACACACACACACACACCACACACACATGTATTGCTAAATTTTACTTGCTTTTTAAGTGAAAAAAAAATGACGTTTCGGTTTCTTCGGAAATAAGTGGGCATAATCGGCCGTTACATTCAAAGCATTAATATGTACACCATTAAGGCTATCGAACTTCCCAACGTCTGCGGGGATTCGTGGCGCTGAGGACGAATAAGTAAATATTATGATTATTCCACTGTAGAAAATTCCAGGAATTGGAAATCATTGCGGATAAGAAAAGGAAATTTTGCCAATTTTCCTCTTTTCTTCTTTATTATTATTATTATTATTATTATTATTATTATTATTATTATTATTTATTATATTATTATTATTATTATTATTATTATTATTATTCGATACTTTAATTAAATGATTAATCTATATTAACAATTTGCTTATAAGAAGTACACACTTACAACCATAAACTTTTTTTATACTATATCTGGTCGGTAAAAAATTCTTAATTCTTATTTTAAAAATACTAGTAAAATACTATGCAGGGACGAAGACCTGATTTAGTTCTAGTTGTTACACGGATAAGATATTACCGCACTAATAATTGCCAAATAAAAGTATAGATGGACCTATTATTGACGTCATATAGATGATGCTGTAATCGATGTCATACGTTTTGATCTGATGACTTCGATTACGGTTTATATCTACGTTTAATTTAGGAATTGCTGGTGCTCTAACAACTTAACTCTGTAACAACTAGCTCCGGTGGTCTCCCATTGAATTGTTTAAGTTTAACGCTTTTACCAGCCCGCAGTGGATGCAGAACTAAATAAGGACAGTTTTATTTCGGGATATGTTTGATTGTTTTAGTGGTTAGGTGGTAAATGTGTCATACAATGCGAAGATTCGTAGTTATCCTTTCTGACTTAGCGAGCCAACGTGACGGGTGGCACAGCAGTAACGACTGGACATCACTAGAAGGACATCTGGTGATGTACCAGAAAGCTATAAACGGGAGATAACTGGCGCGAAAGGTCTACATCTTTAATTAAAGATGTTTGTGGTCTTCGTCCCAAAGTTTTATGCGACGACTGCAGCCGACGTGTTGTTTTTTTTTGTATGTGATATCCGGTTTTTAAGAGCGAGATATCTGATGAAACTGATCTGAACAGACTTAAGACCTTTGTGTAAAACGTTAGCATTTGGAGCGGGGAAAAGGGTCAAAACTGTAATCGATTTCTCGCAAGAACTGCGAAAAAAGAGTAGCAAACGTAGAGATGTTAAAACAGATTAAATACATTACACAAGAATATTTTTTAAAATCCACATTTATAGTCGAATTAACACTGGACATACAAGAGAAAATTGTTTATATCAACCTTACTCTTCATATACTTTCTTCTTGGCAGTAAGAAATATTTTATTAATTTACATTTGACATTTACTTTCATTTTTACATCATCTACGTACTTTGTGAGCGCGCAGTAATTAAAGGCTTCCGTCAGCCAAGGTGAAACGAAGGAACCGACATCACCGGAAGACGTTTTTGACAAAAGGATACACGAAAGCAAGCGAAACAGCACCGGTCCCAAAGTGGATCCCCGAAGAACACACATCAATACTAAAACACCCGAGAGCGTATCTTCTTTGCCGGTTGGATGTCTTCGTGGTTCCGATTTCACCCGAAAGCCAGTAGAGCGTGGCACCAACGTAAATGGCGGACCTAACACGAGAACCTGCGAGTGTTCTTCTGAATGGCGGACGGATGGAGCTGGAGGCCATTACGCTAAAACCGCCTGGACTGAATATTTTTTTTTACAACGAAATAAATAAGAAATAAAAATTAATTCTCAAAAATACCCAGAAAAGTTTAACATTTCGTATAAAAAAGTGCGATTATTGTCGATTTAAAAAAAAAAAAAAACAACAACAACAACCTTTGCGACAGGAAATCTCGTCCGCTCACGCAATCAGATCAAACTCCGTGAGGCGATAAGCGGCCCCGTCTGTCGCGTTTGTTCATAATCCAGCGCGATTTTTGCTAAAGAAAAGTTAATATTTAAAAAAAAAAAGGGGGGGTATTTGAAATTCTGTCACTTTTTAATCTTTCCTTGCAAGCTACGACGTCTTATAACCGAGTAATTAATTAACTCGAGCCGGTTTTGCTTTTTTGTCTTTTTTTAAGGAAAGAAATGGGCTATTAACGAATTCTGAATTCAACGGGATTTTCTAAATCAGACGGCTGACATCTTCGACGAGACCACGTGACTGTGTTCCAACACTTCGCAGTTCTGCCTTTGTTGTCCCTTTTGTGTCAGTCGCCGAATTTCTTGGAATTCCCGTCCTTCGTTGGCTTGGAAACACTATTTTTTTTTTGGTTTTGTTTACGTGTTCGAAAGGAAAAAAGTCGTTATTTTATAGCATTTTAAAATGTTTATTTAGCTATTTTTACCTGATTAGAAATCTCTCTGTGGTTCCTTCGTAACTCTTTTTTTTTTTTTAATTCGAATTTCAGGTCGAAATCTAGAACTTCTCCTTAAGTTTCGTTTGAGTAAAACATGCATCAGAATTACCTAAAAAGTATGTGTGTGTTCATTTGTCTCTCGCCTTTTGTTGTTAACAGTTTTAAAAATCCGATTTAGAACAAGAAACTGTTTCTAAGAACTCCCTACCGCGTGTTGGCCAGGTGTAGTTGCTTGTTTTGGTATAATGGGATTTAGGGAACTTCTCATTTTAGAGCCCCCCCAAACAACAACAACAACAAGAGTCAGGGTGATGCTCTGGTCATCTGTTTTTGGAATACTGCACCGTGTGTTTTTTTTTTTTTTAAAAAGAAATGTCTTTCTTCTTCCTTGGGAAAGGAAAATAAAGTTTGTTCGTTTTTTTTTTTGTTTTTTTTTCCCATTTAAAAAAAATCAATTTATCTAAATAACGAAGTTTCCAGACCGCCAAGAAAAAAAAAAAGAGAGACAACTTGTAATTTAAGACATCTCTCCTAGAATCGCGATTGCGTATTCCCCCGTGGAAAAGTCATTGATCCTCTCTCTCTCTCTCTCTCTCTCTCTCTCTGTCTCTGTCTCTTCTCCATATCTCCCTTCTTCTCTCTCTCTCTCTCTCTCTCTCTCTCCTCTCTCTCTCTCTCTCTTTCTACATCTCTCTTCTCTGTGTATTGGGGAGGGGTTGGGGGGTACTGCTGACGTCACCTCTCTCTCTGTGGGTACTGACTCATATCTCTCTCTGTACTGACGTCACCTCTCTGTCTATGGGTACTGACGTCATATCTCTCTCTGTACTGACGTCATATCTCTCTCTGTGAGTACTGACGTCATATCTCTCTGTACTGACGTCATCTCTCTGTGGGTACTGACGTCATATCTCTCTCTGTACTGACGTTATCTCTCTCTCTGTGAGTACTGACGTCATATCTCTCTCTGTGGGTACTGACGTCATATCTCTCTCTGTGAGTACTGACGTCATATCTCTCTCTGTGGGTACTGACGTCATATCTCTCTCTGTACTGACGTTATCTCTCTCTCTGTGAGTACTGACGTCATATCTCTCTCTGTACTGACGTTATCTCTCTTTTTCTCTGTGGGTACTGACGTCATATCTCTCTCTGTACTGACGTTATCTCTCTCTCTGTGAGTACTGACGTCATATCTCTCTCTGTACTGACGTTATCTCTCTTTTTCTCTGTGGGTACTGACGTCATATCTCTCTCTGTACTGACGTTATCTCTCTCTCTCTCTCTCTCTTTTCTAAATGAAAAGGAGGTTCTCTAGGAGCGAGAGGACGCGGGTGATGGTGGTGGGGTGCTGACACTTGACTTTGGTCATGACGACATTTCTTATGTACGGAACAAGGGTGTGGGTAATACCGCCCATATTCGCGCACACCCCGACTCGAGGCACGTGTCCTATTATGATTGTGCAGACTTGAGCGTATGACATCGGTAAATAAATAACTTGCTGATAATACTGCCAAGCTCAATGCTAAGAAGTATTTTTATAGCAACAGCGCGAACAGAATAAGCAACCGGCTGCATGTGTTATTTTAGGCCGCTGTCGGGGATGCACAGAGAACTAACTGGCTGCCTACACGCTTCCGATACCGCTCCCAACCATGAGGCTTTTTTTTTTTTTTTGCAGTTAAATATGGCGCTCGGCTAATAAAACTGACAACTTGCACGAAACTTCCGATATGGCAAATGCAACCCGACCCCGAGCGCCGCCGCACCCCCCAAATCCACACATCGCTTCGCCTCGCTCGTGTAGGTATCGACGATCCTTCTAAACTTGGCAGGCCCGAGTTCGCACAAAAGGCACCCTAACCCCACGCATCGAAGGAGGGTTCGGGGACTCTGGGTTTACCATGTCTGTAGGAACCCGCCACCTTTGTCTGCGGGAGTGGTAACTACAGGGGTATACATTTATCAGGGGGGAAACAAACAACGCCCAACCGGAACTGTGCTGTTTCTAGCCGTGGGCCCGACACCAAGGTTTCTAATTATGTATTAAAGGAAATACAGAAAAACAAAAAACCCAGAGCGATTCCATATAAAAAAGACAAACGGTAAGCGGATAGATATTGCTCATCCAAGCGTAGTCTCTGTCTATCAGGGACCTTTAGCAAACAGGTGAACTGTTTTTGTTTTTTCTGAGATATTTTTCCAAAGAGACGCTTGTGGCGCCGTTGATGGTTCGGTAAGCGCATCTGGGATGAAATAGGGAGCTGTCAGATTGGCATCAGGTCCCACAATTGTCGGTCTCGCCGCAAACGTCGGCAACACGACCGTGAGCCAAACCAGGGCAGACACAGTCCATTCTTGCCGGGTGATCCACCCCCCCCCCTAGCGACCAACTGACGCGTTTGACAACCAACTCTATCCGCCAAAGGAAAAAAGTATTCTATTTTATATTTCGAGGGGATGCTATTTTTAAAATCCTTTCTGTTTTTCTTTCCGAGTTTCGTGTAACTCGATATGATTACTTTCCAACTTCCAATAACCGTAAGTTCCCCACCACCCACCACCCACTCCGGATGACTCTGAACAAGTTTGTTGTCTTGCCGAGCTTAGAATTTTTCCTGATAGTTACCTACCTATGGCTCGGATATAACTTTTATGTGTCCATCGAATGGCTACTTCTAACTTTCGATATTTCTTTTTCTTTTAATTTAATCGGGTATTTTGCGTAGGTATAGGAGGAGATGGGGTACTCGAATTTGTATTTGCTGGACACAAAATATTAACCCATGTTTGTTCTTTTTTAGCAGGGAGGGAGAGAGAGAGAGAAGAGAGAGGAGAGAGGAGGAGAGAGAGGAGAGGGAGAGATGGAGAGAGAGAGGAGAGAGAGAGCGAGAGAGGAGAGAGAGAGAGAGAAGAGAGAGAAGAGAGAGGAGATGGACGAGAGGGAGGACGGAGAGAGGGATAGAGCGAGAGCAGAGAGAGAGGAGAGAGAGAGAGAGAGAAGAGAGGGAGAGAGAGAGAGAAGATGGAGGGAGAGCTGACGAGAGAGAGCAGAGAAGAGAGAGAGAGAGAGCGAGAGAGAGGAGGGAGAGAGGGAGGAGAGAGAGGGAGGAGAGGAGTGAGCGAGAGAGGAGAGAGAGGAGGCGAGAGAGAGAGGAGAGAGGCGAGGAGAGCTGAAGAGAAGAGAGAGAGAGAGAGAGAGAGAGAGGAGAGATGAGGAAGAAGATGGAGGAGAGAGATGAAAGAGAGAGAGAGAGAAAAGAGAGAGGAGCGAGATTAGAGAGGCAGAGAGCGAAAGGAGAGGAGGGAGAGAGGAGAGAGGGAGAGATATGGATAGAAGAGATGGAGAAAGAGCTGAAGAGAGAGAGAGAGAAAGAGAGAGAGATGAGAAAGAGATGAAGCGAGGAGAGAGAGAGAGAGAGTAAATAGTGTTAAAGACATGGGGGTTCTAAGTCAAGACTTCATTTCCCTCTCTGTTTACATATCGTTAAATAGGTCTTTCATAGTAGATCTACTACATAACTATAAAAGGTTAACATGATATATTAGTGTTGATACCTCACCTTCAGCTTAAAAGGTGTTCTTGACCAAGGGAATTGACACTGTTAATTATCAGTTAGAGCCGCTCCTTCCCAGCTGATACTTACGTAAATTCAGTCACCCTGTAGAGTGGCGTGATTTCTGAATAGCGAGGTAAGTCCCGATTCCTCTCCTTATTAGGAATACAGTTTAGGCGGAAACGTGTTGATGAATTTTTGTACAGATATTTCTTTTTTTTAAAATACCAGAAAGTAATAACATGTCTGCTGTCCATGTTAATCCTAATTAGATTTCATACCTGTAATTTATGTACATTACAATTCAGGAACTGCTATCTTAGATATTCCGCTAATTCTCGAAAACGAACAGGATACTTTTCTCCCCCTAGATAAAAACACGAGATTCCACGTTTCCACTCCATGAGCCGAACCCATTTCTTACGAGCCGGATTTTTTTTTTCCTTGCAATAATTTTTTTTTTTTTTTGTTTGTTTACCAGCCTTCACAAGGGAGACCATTCTAGCGAAGTAGCGTAGTGCCGCGGTTATTCGCCAGAGGGTGTTACCCTGCGCCACGAAGACCCGGCACTACTGCCGACTTCGGCAAAGAAATCCTTACTACAGCTCTCCATTTTCAGATGGGGGAAGAAACTCCCACCGTCGGCTGGTAAAGCAGAAGCCCAAGCCAGGGAAGTACGTACGCCTATCCGAACCGATCGGGATGGAACTTGGACACCCAATCTTGGCAGTCCAGTAGCCAAACCACTGGGCCACCAGTCGCCGCCCCCTCTTACGGTAATTCGAAAACAATGAACATTTTTGTCGGTTTGTCTGTTCAGTTAAAAGACAGGTCTCAATTGTAATTCAAGCGGCAGAAGATTTTCTGTCCTACATCGGGCACAAAAACCATCGACAGACTTTTCTTGACAAGACGGTCCACGAGCTTTGGACAGCAGCAGTAACTTCTTTAAAAAAAAAGAAAAGAGTCAAACGTCTATACTTCCATTCCTCGCCCTAATTCCGAAAATTAAGATCTTTTTTCAGAATCTTCTAACTCTGCTAAAAGGAAAAGAAAAAAAAAAACACTTCATATATCACTGAACATTGCGCAAAATTAAGTCTTTCCAGTAAATGTGAAGTAAAAGTAAATTCTACTTTCCTTCGTGAGTCAGCACAGCGCGTATTCTGTCTAAGAATTCGTCATCGATTATTTCGTGAACTGCTTTAGATGTACGCGATCGCTTACGTACCATGTGCGTGCGTGTGTGTGTTGTGTGTGCGTGTCTATGTGTACCCGTGTCTGTGTGCGCGTGCTATATACTGAACAATGAGTCTTTACTGTGCTGAGGCCCCTGAAGCCCTCCATGATGAGCCTCACTATCCGAACAAGGGTCCTTTGTCAACTATCATCTCCAAACCGAACGACCGCACGCGGTCTTAACTTAGCGTTTTCGATGACTTATCCCGGCAACTGATTGAGTTTGTATCCGGCGCAGCGCTTCGCTTCGCCATTCCGTTGGCGCGCGCGATATTCTGTTCATACCCAGCGAATATCGACCGCCACGGCGCGGGCAAATTGGGATTGGGGTTTGGGACGAAAAGGAATTAACCCTGACGTCTCGCTCGATGTTTTAATTTTGTTTTACATAACGAAATCTAACGGGTGAGAATAAATAAAGGATGATGAGAGAAAATATTTGGAACACATGTAAATTTTCTTTCTCTTTTGTTTTGTTAAAAAAGAGAAAACCGCGGCATATTAAAGCTCACCTACCCTATTTTATACGTGCAACCTCGCCTGGTTTTATTTTTGACCATTGCATCCTTAATGTGAAGTTTTATAATGTTTGCGAAGTATGTTCTGCTTTCCAATACATTTTTATGATTGTAATTATATCTTAACGAAGTAAACTGCTACAGTAACCAAGCCCGGTTCGTGTCTGCCATCAGAACATCACCTCTGTACATCGATACAAGGGAAGACAACCGTTATTGGGCGTTCGCCGCCTTACCTCGAAACAGAGCTGTGATCTTGGTTTATTTATATGTGGTATTATTACCCAGGTCATAAATAATTAACTTACAACATGATCTGACATGGTGAAAGAGACCAAAAGGTTTTTGATGCAAAACAGCTTAAAGCACGGAGTCGATCGCTGGTCGTGATTGCTTCGAGTCGTTTTCCTGGAGGGTCTGTGTTGAATACCCGTTTCCAATTCGTTACCGCGACTGCTCGATCTCTACCTGTGACGTAACGGTGACCGACTGTGAAGACTTTCAAATGTACTAGAAACGCTGTACCTTTGGTTGGTTCAGGTCAGTGGAATCGTTTGGCGTTTACTCGGACAGAATCTTAACGTTCCACGCGCGCCCACCCAGTTTTGATTTACTAATACTTAGAAATGTCAACTTGAACTCCTAATCTGCGGATCCCTTTAATAAATGAGCAAATGCCGGAGTTATCCTCCAAGAAATAACGCTCCAGATCGATCCCCACTTCGACGAATTCTACGTTGATGGTGCTTAATGCAATAGAATAATAGCTCACTTCTGTGAAATGCCATCAGCCTTGACGTTTGCACAAGAGCTCCACGCAGGCTGAAGATCTGCCGTTATTCTTCTATAGATTTTGTTAGAATCTATCTATCTATCTATCTATCTTCACCCTCCTTCTCCCCCCTTTTTTGTTTTTTTTTTTTGTATGCGAACTCTATTATTTAGGAAATACTGCTTGCAGGAAGTTCCCAGAACGAGAGAGAAGTCACGAATGTCATGGGGAAAACTCAAGGGAAACTTGACCCTGTCTAAAAATCACAGTCACCCACAACACGGGGGGAGATCCGATCTTAAGCACACATGTAGGATAAACCAGCGGGTAAATGTAACAGAATAAGCCAGCTCCATTCCACTCTATCGTCTTTTGAAGTTAGATTTTTTTTTTTTTTTTACAGCATCGGTAAAGATTATCTTAAAAACAATCGACCGTTTCTTCGATGCCGGTCGATAAGCAAGTTTCGCGGTCTGTGGTGTTTTGATCGCGGAGTCTACCGAGAATTCTCCGTGTCGCGCGAGGTCGGGACAGCCTCGCTGTAGGTGTAGTAGCATCATCGTGAGCTGACTCTCGAGCGGAGTCGCTTCCACTCCGCGGTTGCTATTTACGAAAACTTCTTTACAGATCGGCTGAGCTGAGCAGAGCTTGATTCAATCGCCAACAATGGCAAACAAAAAAAAAAAGAGAGAGAGAGAGAAAGAAAAAAGCTCTACCAGACCGCTTATTAACTCGCACTGGTTCTGATGCAGTTCTCAGAAAGCAAATCGATGTTGGCACCGATGATGCTATATTAATTTGTGTTGGTGGAGACCCTGGAAATGGACCAAGTACGTGAACCAGCAGACTTCTAGATATCCGGAATAACTTATTCAGGCAGTCCGAGGTCAGGTCAGCTGTGTATACCAATTAAAGAAATGTACGTATCACACAGTCGCATCTTCAAACATTAGCGATCGTCAATTAACTCTGTTGATTGTATGTTAGTGCATGGGTTAATTTTTGGGTAGAAACAGGGTAAAGCACAACAACAACAACAACAGAAAACCAAGAAAAATTGCGTATTTTTATTTACCTATTTTAAGTAAAGATCATGGATATTTGAACGCTAAATTTGAGATAAATTAAATTAAGTTGACAAAAATACATTATATTAATGTTTACAAATGATATGATTGAGTTTTATCTGAAAGCATTTGGCTCGTAATCAAACTGTTTCCGTTTATAGAGTCAGCCCCCTGTCCTTGCGTGTGAAAACGAAAGTAGAAATACGACAGGAAATTAAAGATTTTAATTTCAAACTTTAGATTGTGGCATGAAGAAAGACCAAGTTCGGAATTTAGGAAAGAGAGAGATAATTTTGAAAGAAGCGACAGTGCGGATGTTAAGTGTCACGTGTACCGACTTCCGGGTATGTTAGTTGGGTACTCGGTTCGGGTTGGCAGCGCGCTCGCGCCTAGAACAGAACAGGCGTCGGCGGAGTCTTAGAAACTTGGTTGAAACAATCGGGCTCGGACGGCTGGAGAGGGGGAAAGATCGGGGAGGGAGGGATTGTTAGCCTCATAAAGTCATATGAGGAGAAGAGGAGTTTCGATTGGGGAGTAGGTGAATGGAGGTATCCCGCCTCATTTACTTGGATTGAAAAAAAAGGCATCGGGCCAAGGGGCACGGGCAGATAGATCGACTCGTGATGGTCCTGCCTCGGCGTGGCCTGGTGTCCGTTTCCTCTACCTGGGAGACCATGGCAATGCCAGTGCACCTGAACAATGCGACACGGGGGCTAGGTGTTTGTTCGACACCTCGAGGTCGCGCACGGCCATGCACCAATTCCTCCTCTCTACAGCGTCTTTTCTCGACCGGCAAACTCGTCCAAACGCCGTCACGGTTGCTGGCGGCACTGTCCTCGCGCTAGGACGGAGCTCATGCGTCTTCAGGTTTGTCTTGCACGACCGATTATTGACAAGAGACGGGGGCCGCCGTCGTCTCGATGCGAGGACCCACGTCAGAAAGCCGTTGACCTACGGTTTCTGCCGATTTGGGGCGGGGCGAAACAGCGACAACGTAAACAGTCATGTTTATCTCAGCCACACCGCACCAAGATTTCTTTTGTATCGGCCCTAATTTTATTCCTTCTTTCCTCCTGCCCCCCTTGTAATAGCGACCGTCTCTCTTCGCCCAAACCCCGATAGCCTCTGTCTGTCGTCGTCCGCGACATCCCCGACTCGCCTTATTAACTCGCGATGGCGCTCATTAAAGCCGTCAGGTCAGGGTTTTGATCGCGTCTCATCTTGTCGCAGAACCTTTAATTAAGGGATCAGTTTCCAAGGAGAGTTCGCCGAGGCTCCTTTTCCTTCATCGAGCCCTTTCAAACTAAATATCGGAATCTTTTGTGCAACACTGTGGAAATCTTATAATAATAGTAATAACAATAATCGCAGTACATTTTGTTCTGAGGTCTGAGTGTCCCTTAGAGAGAAGAAACGAACGAGGCGAACCGCTGCGTCGTTTTCCGGCTGCCCCCTCATCAGTACCTATGTGTATCTGTCTATTGACTGTCGCTCCGACAAATGACACGTCAGAAACTGCCCACAGTTTTGTGTGAGTCCTCCGGAAATTATGGAATTCGATTCAGGGTTTCGGCAGGTTTTTGTTGTTGTTGTTGTTGTTGTTTTTGTTTTTTTTAATGCTTATTAGCATAGTTATAAAAGCGGAGAGATGTGACTGCCGGATAACGGAGGTGGGGGGGGGGTGATCGCTTTAATTTCTTCTAAAACACTGGCCGGCTGGAAGGTGGTGATTTGTACTGGCCACGGAACCGATTAAATGCCGCAGTTTAAAAAATTTTTAAAAAAAAGAAAAAGGGGGGTGTGTGTGTGTGTGAAATTCTGTTTTAGATAACAAGTCGGAAAGCTGGGAGATCACGTTCGGATCAGACAGGGCTAGAGTAGGTACTTACTTACCAGTCGCTAACTAACCTGAAGCATCACCGGGAGAGATTGGACGTTGGAGAATCTCTAGAATATCGCTAAGCCTCACCCAGGAAGGAGCTTCTTAGGCAGGGTTCCGTGGGAGAGGGATCGGAGCTACTCCTCGGCGGAATAAATTCAGAAATCTCTCCTTTATCGGCATTTCTGTTGTGTTGCTAAGCTGCATGCGGACCGGCTTAGGGTATCATCCCTTCTCTCGATAAGAAAATCTCTCCTTACAATAATAATAATAATAATAATAATAATAATAATAATAATAATAATATAATAATAAGTTGTTCAGTTCAACGAATAAAACGATAGTTTGCGATGAAAGCCTGACAGAAATCGGCGTTTAGACGATAAGGCCACTCTGCTGCCGATTTCGAAATGCCAATCCCCCTTTTTCTCCTCTCTCCTCCGCGGAGAGAAATGCAATTATGCAAGATTCTCCAGCGAGCTGATGATGTGAAGCTGAAATTTATCTCTCCGAGCGCGGATAGAAAACTTCCCAAACCTGGAAGGACAGCGCCACTGAAGGTCAGATAACCACACAGGGAGGCCATTGGATTCCGGAATGATGTCTACAAACTGTTCATTTGACATTTAAAAATTGCCAGACAATCTTCTTCGGTTTGGGTCCGACAGGGGGCGCTGGAAGATTGGCATATCAGCTATTTATATTTCCGGTCATTGTTTTGGTTTAGACATTTAAGCAGTTTGAGCGAATAATAATAATAATAATAATAATAATAATAATAATAATAATAATTTGTGAATAAGATATTTAAAAGAAAAAATATTGAAAGTATATATCTTCAATTGATAGTTATACTGCCAGAAATAAAAGTAAAATGGAGAATCTTTCGTCATCGCCACCTCCCCTACTCAGTAGAGGAAAGAATCGTCCTGTCCAATGCAAAATTAGGAAGGGATGCAATTCTCGACTCGAAGCCGTCAGTTCAGGAAGGTAAAGAAGGCCCTATTAGTATACTTTAATTTTAGATGTGGAGGAAACTGGCGCAGTCGGCTGGCGGAGAGAGAGAGAGAGAGAGAGAGAGAGAGAGAATGGTAGAGAGAGAGAGAGAGAGAGAGAGAGAGGAGGTGCGCAAGATTACATCACCAGGCCCTTTCCCCGCCCCCTACAAAGTAGCTGGAACCAGTTAACAAAAATAGGGAAAAAAAAATTTTTTTTTAAACGCCAGTAATTTTCCAGATGTTATTTTTTTTTTAAATTCCTGAATTTGTAGTAACTGGAGGAAAGAGGTGAGAGGGCAAACAAACCCAAAACGAAAGAACCCGGACGTCGTCTCCCCATCCCCTTCTGAGAGTCAACCATACAACTTGGGGACAATTGAACCAACTGCAAGAAAGTGATCCTCCAGCCATTTATCACGAATAATTAAAAAACAGAAACGAAATTCATCTGGAATCACTGGGGGGGGTCGAATAAAAAAGAAATGCTACCAGAGAGATTTTTGATCTCGATCTCGGTACCATTTTGCCCAATTCCTGGTCAGCCCCCTTACGGCAACCGCATGCTAGCGCTGTGGTCAACTGGCGGCGAATGCACCGGGCCCCCGATCGTAATCAGTTTGTGATCACGTTATACCGAACATAATGAACACTTTGGAAATGAACTTTACTGCAACAGTCGTCAGGTATTATTAGGGATAGTGCAAGAGAGTGTTAAAAATCGTTCGACCGAAAAGTCAACGGTGTCCAAGATGTATCCTTGCTTGTGAATTTCTGACATCATAAATATTCAAATGTGGGCCACGCCACCAAATATGGCTCGTTTCTCAGCCCCCACACTTAAGAGAGACGTACGTCTGACGAGGAATTTTCCGTCTCTTTCTTAAGGGAATCTTGAAAGTTTCAATTCACAAGTGCATTTTCAATAGTAAAAAAAAACAAAAAGAAGCATTTATTCATTTGTTTATGTAATATAATTATAAATAAATGCTCCTCTCATACACGCAGTTTCCCTACTCTTATTTTTGTTAAACCTATGCTGGGGATCTGGGGGAGTGAGTTTTTACGTCACGGTGGATCTTCTCCGCAAATGATTGACAGCTAGTCGGAGTTAATTAGTCTTGTTTTGATCCCGTAGGGGGCGCACAGGTTATAGAAACGAAATTTTTACTGCTCTTTAATATTTATCTGCGTTTGAACTCGTGTGTCATTTCATAAATACATATATTTACATCTTGATTTACTTATGCCGTTCCTTATTTTTTTTAATACTGTATGGATTTCATTAAGGTCTACCATTTCAAACAAACTGCGATCGCGTTCATTCTCTCTTTCCTCTAAGTTCACGAGAAATTAATTTTCGAAACAGTATGAGTCTTTCTTTATTTTCTATTTCTGCATTTATTATTTACTTTTGTCGAAATCTTTTCCCGCTTTGATGACTCCGTATGGCATGTCGTAAACCGGTGTAGCTACGGGGCATGGCGGGAAGAAGGGAGGAGTTACTGCGCCTGCATCCCGAGATCGTGCGTAGTTCCCATCGGCGCTGAAAATCTCGTTAGACTGCGGAGCTTTCTTCAGTGCGGCGAAGGGTCGTAAAGGAGTCTCTCTCACACACACACACACACACATACGGGCCCCCCCTAACTCCTCCGAGTTGCTCGCCCATAAACCTTTCGACACCGCCACGTTTAACAAGCCGACTTTTCTTGGGACAAGCCAAATTTACAAACAAGTATCCGTGGCTGCTTAACGGCTGCTGCACGGCAATAAAACGGTAATCTTCCGCCCGTCACTGGTCAGCGAATTAACTAACCTCCCCCCAGAAAACGACAGCCTGGGGCCTAACGTCAGAACCCAAGTTCTGACTTGGATTCTGATTGGCTGCTTTCGTGACGTTAATTTCAAATCGTTATCCGAGATCTGGCTGGTTTTTGCGATTTCACTCGTTAATCTCCCCAGGAAGCAAATACTTGTAAGACTGATATATTAGGCTGGAGTTCCGTTCACTTGGACCTCAGCGATTTCATTAGACAATCAGGAAGCATCTACACGAGATGCACTATCCTTCATATTTAACGCCGAGTAAAGATTGCCTTTTGGTTCTTTGTGGTCGTTGGTAAAGAACAAGTGCAGAAACTTTTCGATTCCTGCAATTATTTCTTAAGTTTTATCCTATTTCCTTAATTTTTTAAAAAGTATATAGGTTGTTTTTAATGTTTCAAACGGACAATTTTCTTATTTAAAGTACAATTTTAAATTCTGCGTTTCAAGACGGGATAAACCCACGGCATACATATGGCGTGAAACACAAGCGGGATGTCCATGTAGACAGCACGTGTTGCTACACGCTAAACGAGCTAACTGTCAGTAGACTAAATAAGGGGAAAGGTGGTGCCGGTTAAACTAACCAGCATAACTAGTCTGATACGATAGATTAAGCATATAAATCACAACCTTACAGGTAAACCGTCTGGTTATAAACGGAAAGTTAGTTTTTTGGCGATGTGTTACTAACAGAAAGTCAGGGGTGAGTTCGGCTATTTTCCGCCACCTTACTGGTAGTAAGCGAACTAATTAACCAAAAGCTTTAACTAGTCTATTAGTTAGTTCAGTTAATATTAATACGGTGAATGGAAATGTTCGATCTAGCACAATACTATACGCGAGCTTCATTTGTCATGATATAAAGCATTCATGCTGAACTGAACACATCCTCGAGGTGAGGACAGGTGTCTTCAGGCGAAATAATATTAGAGTTATCGTATCTAAATAAGCCTAAATGTGGCTAAGCATCATAATGCAGGGCAAGTAATCTAAACGTATCTGAGGCTCCAATCCCAGAACAGTAAACAATCCGGCCGACCTTCACTCTGTTATTTGATCTTAAACCCTGCTTCATGCAAGACCTTTGTTTAGTAAAAGATCAGTTCACAACGAAAAATGCCGTAAATTTTGTATTTAAAGATATTTATTTATTTTAGCTTTTTCTTCTTTTGTTGAGCGGCTGATAGTTATTCCGAATTTAAAAAAAAAACACAAAACAACAAACTTACAAGTTGATTTATGAGAAATTGTTTCGATTTGATTTAGAAAATAAAATAAAACCGGAAATATGTTATGACGAGTTAGGGTGGCCATAATTGTACTGTAATAGCATGTGGTTGGCTCGTAAAAAACACCGGGTCGTCATCGGCTTGCTTAGTTGTTCCCACGACGAGTCAGAGTATTACTCCCACGGTCCTCCCAAGAGACCCTGATTCGACGGCAGATACTGTAATGGAGGCCCCACACAGTGCAGTTGGCTGTTGCAATGATTGATTAAACGATCGGTTTGTCACTGTCACGTGATCGACAACAACAACAAAATGCCGGTCAGCCCTACAAACACGCCATGTTCTTTTACTGCTGCTTTCTACGCATAATGAACCAAATGCAACCGTGTCGTCGTGGCATAATTCGGCGAAAAAGAAGTAAGAGGTCATTGCCAGGATCACGGGTTTTGCGGGGATGTCCCGAGAGAAGTTGGCGAGAAAGCGTGATCACGTCACATCACGTGACCGCTCAACAATAACAGGAAAAAAACACGTGCCGTCCCGTTTAGCTTAGATGGACATTTATCAAGGAATCGAATATCGAGGTATGACTCGCTGTAACTGCATACGCTTCTTTTTTGTTTCAACGACTTCGGAGTTTGCAAGATCAAGTAGAGCACCGCGAGATAGCGGGTTGTTACCCCTCAGAGGTTCGGAGATTTCGCCAACTGACGCCGCCATTAAACCCGTCGACAGGTCTTTTGTTTGTTTTGTGTGGCTGCGGCTTTAATTTCTCCACGGCAGAAGCAACCACTTGTTCTTTTAATTTTTAACATATCTGGGAGGTTGGGAATGCGTGCGTGTGGTACCGGCAGACATCTCGCAATTACCAGGAACGAGTCACACAGATAGAGAGACGGGGAGGGCAGCCCGAGGAACAAGGAATGGCTAACACGAGATACCGAGAAACTACACGCGTCGGCGATGGGCTAGCAATCGGCTAAGCGCCTGTTGTGGAGCTAAGTGTGGAGGCGAGCCAGCTAGTAGTAGCTCTGACTATGTGCTTGTCCGGTGTTTCACTGTGAGCTACTATTTCCTTCTCCTTCTTCCTTTTACAGAAACAACTGCGAGGTCAGATTTCTAAAGCTTTCTACAATGGCACTGGATGTGAGCCGCGTCGTACTTAAACAAACAAACTTAAAAAAAAAATAAGCGAAGCGTAGCGAGAAGCGTAGCTGCTAGTTTCTCTCCCAGATGAATTATTAAGTCGCCTTTTTTTCTTTGTTCTTTTAAATTAAAAACGTCTGCATTTTTTTCCCCCTTTTTTAAAGAGCCGAAAGTAAAGATTAATACGATCAGCAAGAGCGGGCTATTCAGGTTTCACCGCGAGCCTCGGTCCCGTGGCTGACGCGCGAATGCTGTGGTGCTTTAGTTTCGCTCCAAACTCCGCGTAATCATAAGGAATCTCGAAAATGGCGGACTCAGCTCCGCAGGTCAGCGCATCCACCCGAGTCTGATAATTAATCTACGTTCAAATCGATGTATTGAGCGCATTAAAAAAAAAAAACAAAACACAAAATATTCTTTAGTTATCTCAGCGGATGAAAACTAAGTGCGGGTTATCGTGAATCTCATTGCTCAGCTAGAAAATTCGTGTTTGCGAAAACCGAATGCCCAGTTATGATAGGAATTGTGTTTACAACAAAAACAACAACAATAATAATAATAATAATAATAATAACATACAATAATAATAATAATAATAATAATAATAATAATAATACTAATAATACTAATAATAATAATAATATAATAATAATAATAATAATAATAATAATAATAATAATAATAATAATAATAATAATAATATAATAATAATAATAATAATAATAATAAGACACAGAATGCGTCGCACTCGATGGCGGAGAATCGCGTCCATAAGAAGCACCCAAGCCGACCGACACTACACGCTACAGATCGTCGGAATCCGTCCTCTCTAATCTGCCAGTACCGAGTACGTTCTAAATGTTGATGGCTGAAAAATTACACGACACAGTAATAAAAGAAGGAAAAGATTCTTTCTGGATGATTGTCCAGCCTTGCAACTGTTGCTGTAGTGAATAATAATATTAAAAGTGTTGCTGTAGTGAATAATAATATCAAAAGCAAGTTCTTTTTCTGAAATCGTGTTATTCTAATAGTCCACATCTTGAAGATGATCGCTTGTGGTTACAGGGTAAGGATGACATTTAGTAAAATATGCACATAATAACACCAAAATATATGATTTTAAAAATTCTATATTATCTCTTCTATCGTCCGTTAGACTTGAGAGCCGCACGTTGCGCATATGTACGGTAAGTGATCATTTCTAGAATTAGGAAGGAGGCGCCTCCTAAGCTTGTGGACATTTTGGCACATAAACGATCAGATCATCAAGACCAAGGTTGTCCCCGAAAAGTCTGCGAGGATTTCTTCATTTTATACTGACAGTTCTGTTGACACCGTCTGACCTTAGTTGTCTACTGTGACAATCCCACGCGAGGGCTCAATGGTTCGTGTCTGGTCTCTGCGGGATCCGGAGAAGCAATTGGAGTTTATCCCGCATGTTCCACGCTCCGATGGTTATGGATGTAAGCAGAGTTGCCCTTCGTTTTTTGTTGTTGCAGGTAGGCATTCTAGATAGGTAATTAGTGAAATTTGAAGTCCACCATTGAACGAATACAAGATCTGATTTACCCTCATATGTCCGCTCGTATCACTGCTTTAAAATTGTCCACATTTGATGGATGCAAACAGGCGAGCACGTGCTTCGTGAGGATCTGAATTGGTAAAATTTAGTAGTTCTGCGCCGACATGCTTCCCCAAACATGGGGAAGATCTATATATTCGTATCTTTCAACCAGTGTCCTCCTTCGAGCATATCGCTGAAGAAGTAACCGTTCCATCGACTTAACGGCTTTGAACCTACTTCCGGTAGAAGGGGCTATTGTTAGCTCGTTCTGTGCATGTAGTGATAATGATGGGCCATCCAGAAAGTCGGTAATGCCGACCGATTACTCTGTCCTCTATAAACGAACGAATTATTCGATGCATGACACCTACAGACAGATCAACAGCGTTAGAGCGCGTGGACTGATGAGCCTCTTATAGGCCAGTCACCCGACCACTTCGGTGATGAAGTAGGTGGAATATGCAAACCTTAAGAAATTTGCATTTTATGAGATTTCAAATTATTATAACAAGGACCATTATTCTATTTTTCCCCCCTTTCATATGTAGAAACAGGGTTATGGGACATACATGATATGGTGCATTTTCAATAAATGAGTTGCGATATCATTTCATGAGTGTAAAATCTAGTTTTGTCGTCTGCTTGTTTCATTAGGAGTCCGGCTAACATGGCGTCTTAGCGTAGAGGGCAGCAAGCCAGCTCGTTGTGTTTGCTGTCGTAATTCGGTCCGGACTGTAGCCAATGGCGTGCTGCTTTCTTTTTCTCTTTCCCTTATGTACCAGTTTACTACTGTAGGATTTCCCCTGGTACGGCGGTTTTTCTTTTATTATTAATTAAAGAAACGGTAGCAGATTTGTCCTCTACTGGAGTTGGGAATATCCGGGTACTCCAACCTTCGTCAGATATTCTGAAGCTGACCAATAGTACTGCAAGGTTAAAGCAGATTCCAGTTAGACGTCGTGCTTTGTAGCTTCTCGCCTTGACCATCGGCTTAGTGGGTTTCAAAACAGTCGAGGAAGTAAAAAAATCTAGCGCTTGTTACTGCTTAGTAGATCGTATTCAGTGTTCATGAAAACTTTATAAATAAGTAAACGCAGGTAAGTAGAGAAGAGTTGATACGGTTTTAATGGGAAGGATCAAATACTTTTTCTTTTGTACGAATTAGGATGATAACTGGCAGAGAGACAGTTGGAATTGGCTTTCAATCAATAAAGTAATGGCAGGAGAATTCTGCTGATAGGACTTGGCGCTGGGGTTCACATTTTCAGAGAAAGGGCTCCCAGAGGGGGGCCGCGGTGGCGAAGAAGACAGGGAAGGAAGGTGGAAATGGTGACAGAGAGAGAGAGCGAGCTAGCGAGAGCTGAGCTAGCGAGCTATCTATCGCGCGATACTCGCTATGCGATCGCGAGAATCAGCGAGCGATATAGATAGCTCTCTCTCCTAGAGCTCGCTCGAGGCTCTCTTCGCTCTCCGAGCTCTATCTCTCTCTCTCTATCCTCATCTCTCTGCTCTCTCGCCATCTTCTCTCTCCCTCTCTCTCTATCTCTCTCTCATCTCTATCACTCTTCTTCCATCGCTTTGTCTCTCTCTCCAATCTCTACTCATCTCTCTCTTCAATCTCTCTCTCTCTCTCTCTCTCTCTATTCTCTTACTTCTCTCTCTCTCTCTCTCCTCTCTCCATCTCTCTCCATCTGTCTATCTCTCCATCTCTCCCTCTCTCCATCTCTCTCTCTCTCTCTCTCTCTCTCTCTCTCTCTCTCTCTCTCTCTCCTGTTTGCTTCCTCCCTGTAAATCGCGAAGCGAAGTTTGTCGTCGTGTCTTTCAATCACTGTGAAGCAAGTTAATCTCATTCTGCCATGGTCCTTTGAGAAGAAGAATTCTGTCTTTTGAAATTATACATAAAGGAAAATTCTAAGTTGTGTGCCCTCCCCACCACGGAGCGTCAAAAGAAAGTGAGAAAAAATAGTGTAATGAATCAAAAAGGAGGGGGGAA
>JACATO010000427.1:0-29275 GCA_018389105.1 Nautilus pompilius | reverse complement strand
AATTTTCATTGTTGTTCTAAGGTTATCTCCCTGTCTCGGTTCACGTTACACACCGATTGACAGGAAGTGTGCTAAAATTCTGCATCTTCTCCAAAATTGCGACTTGCATTTATAATATAAACGAATCTACACCACTTAAAATGAATAGTATACATCACACGACAGGTTGCATCGACTTTACCAATTTAAATGTTTTTTTTTTTTTACTTTTAAATAAAAGAGTTATAGATCTACAGGTCAGGTAAATTATTATGAAATGTAGTACAGCAGGAGTAGTCAGGGTTTACTTTAGCGACCTCTAATATGGCTAACCCATTATCGTTTCTTCTTTTCTTGTATTGACTAAACTATGCACAACACTTTGATCGATAAAAAACGTGTTATCTCACAGACTTTGCCGTTTATTAATCTATGTAGTAATTCTGAAGGCACACTTGCAACCAATCCCTTTCTGTTAACTGTATCCCTATACATATTTATTATAAAATCTATGCACCAATTTCAGCAACATCTGACAGTGGTTCAAGCTTTTTCCGTATGAATCCATTTATTTAATTTTTAACTGAAGCTCCTGTTCTTCCTCTTCGGAATATCGCAAGCAGGTAAACGTTTTAATACTTCGCAAAGTCTTTTAAGTTACATCAGTGATCTTCCATAATTCATCTAACACCTGGCCAAAAATTCATACTGCAACATTTCCAAGAAAGAAAAGTAATTGGATAGAGCCCCTGAGCCACCTTCGCAAAAAAAAAAAAAAATATCCAGGTTTATAGTATTTTAGTAAAATTATTCATCCTAACTGAAAACAAAAACAAAAATATACCTAACACACACACATACACACACACACACACACATACACCCACCCACACACACACACACACATATACACACACATACACCCCACACACCACATATACACACACACATACAAAACACACACATACACACACACTCACAACACACACATACCACACACACACAACACACAACACACACACACAACACACACACATACATACATATTGATTTTTCAGCTCTTTGAGTTGTTACAGTTTGACAGCATCAGCCATTTTTGTAAAATAAATAATCAGACTTTTAAACTAAATACGTTTTTTTCTCTCAAAAATCTTGACATTGAGGTAATTTATAAGGAGGTAAAAAAGTTCCGTCAGTAACGATTGAGATTCAGAAGAGAGAAATAGAAACATAAACTGACCTCACGTTTCTTACCATCTGTTCATTTTCAGTGTGTGTTGGGGCGGTTGCTTTGGAAACGGAGTGAGGCTGTAAGTCTTTGGGAATATAAGAGATAAAACATGGCTACTAAAATGAAATAAACTACAGCTGATGATGGGTGGCAAGTTTAAAACACAGCGACGTATATCTTTAAAGTTTTCATTCGATAAACCTATTTCTCGATCTAAGTGCAGTTTAACTAAAGGTGTCTGTCGGCTTACTGACCTTACATCGATGCTTTCAGAATAAACAATTTGTCAAATGCCATATTATCTCCTGGTTCGGAGAATAGCGACAGGACCAAACAAGTAAAGTGTTTTAATATCTGCTACCAACAAAATCAGGCTTTGCACCCTTAAGTCAAACATGTCCATCAAAGGTTCAAAAGCTGTGCATAATAAACATTCAATTTAATTAAAAATAAATAATCGTCTGTCTCAGTTTCTTTTTATGCTTTTTTGTTGTTGAGAGGGTGAGGTAGACTATCGCCGTTAAGATCAATATTTTAGAAATCAAGCCGTAGTATTTAGGAGCTAATACCTGAAAATGTGAAGAGGCTATTGCGGCGGCGTAGACATCTTAACATTCTTAAAGAGAACTGTAGGAAAAGATTATAAATCAATAAAACGATGACGTGTTTGTACCAGTGATTAGCTTTTTAACCGTCCTGACAGATGTCGTTATCTTAATATTTTTTAAAGTTTTATGTTAATGAATATAGATTTTTTTTTCCTGTATGTTTATTCAAATATATCCAGGTGCGCCTGATTGGCAAGTTTGGCCGCGTTCAGAAAATTGTATATATATATATCGACTGTTAACTGAGAAAATGGCGTGGGTGTGAAAAGAGATGCGAGAGAAGGAGTGAAACGGCTAGACTGCGATTAAATATGTACAGCCGTCGAAAATTGATGGCGAAATATGGATGATTCTACCATTAAACCTTTTACCCCGAAACAATGTCGGTAAGCAATAGCTTGATGAAAATGAAACATCAACGGATGTTATCCTAACTCGGCAAGAGCACTTCTTAATCCAAACCGACGCTTAAATTAACACTAATGTCTCTATTTAAAAAAATCAATTTGCTATATATCTAAAAACATGTTTAGTATATTCATTTATCTGCATCGCTGATTTTAAGAAAATTTCAATAAATATCAGCATTTCAGACGTCATAAGCTCTCCTATGAGGAAAACCACAAATTAATTGTTTGTGTCATCGCTGTGCAAGACATTAAACAGTCTTGGTTTTGTGTAGGTTCTGATGTCATTACTTTTCTACTCTTTAAAATAACTTGAAAAATAAGATGTCATCTTTTAGAAATCGATTAGTTCTTAATAGTTTTTCATTCCTACTTTTAACCCCAAACCGAATTATAGATAACTGTAATAAGTAGTTAAAACTGATGGGTCTAATTGATTTACAATTATTCCTGTCGCCTCACCTTATACTATATTCTTAGTAACGACTTAATGTGCGCTTAATCATATCTGCAAAAAAAAACAACACTTATATTAGCTGTAAAATTATAAAAAATAAGTATTTATAAATTTTAACTTATAGTTTATGCGTGTAGTTTAACGAGAAGCCAATATGATTAGCTTAATTTTAGAAAGAACTATGGGTTAAAGGCTTATTCCAAATAGAGGGTGCCAGTTGTACAACAAACATAACAGTCTAAACAATAGGTGCAGGTCATACAACGGATTTAGTTCGTTTTGGATAGCACACCCTGGATAATAATAAAAGAAATTAAAGCATCAAAATAGAAATAGATTGCAGTCATAAAAATCGTTAATAATTTTAATTTAAATAACTAAGCACTGAAATACCAATAATTCAGACAGCAGTAAAGAGCAGCTACTCAAAACAGGGTTTTCCTCTATCTGTTATAAACCACCTGCCACGACGCTGTTTATTATTGGTCGATTTAAAAGGGAAGCACCTGTCAGTTGGTGAATTAATTTTTTGAATGTATACATAGGCGTAACAGCACTGTCGTGATTAATAACCTATCTCAGCATCTGGCAGCATAAGTAGAGGACTGATACGAACAAGTGGGCTACAGCAGAAACGGACTGCTGCGTCAAAGTGGTTAATATGGATGTTCTCTTTCTCTACAGAGAAAGCAAAATTATATTCAGACATCTCCCTCTCTCTCTCTCTCGTGCTGCTGCTGCTGGGACCAGCTTCATTATTGCTCTTCGCTTCACTTTGGCTCGAAGTTCTCGTATTTACTGGTAGATCCTTTCCCCCCAAAATAACCTGACAAATGCTTACTATTGTAAGATTCCTTCATTTTAAAAGCATTTACACGCCGTACGTATTTTATACATGCGTACCAAAACAAAAACAAACAAACAACAAAAAAAAAAAGAATCAGCGAATGGAGAAAAGGAAGTTTCGTAACCGTAAATCGTTATAAAGAGTTTTATTTCGCTGTGGGAGGGTGTAGAGTATTTTATCGTCCAGCAGCCAGGGGCGCAGAACTCCGGCTAGAGCCCCCTCTGATCCGTTAGGGTTTCGTTACTCAGACTACAACCGGTGATCGTCCAGCAGCCAGGGGCGCAGAACCCCGGCTAGAGCCCTGATCCGTTAGGGTTTCGTTACTCAGACTACAACCGGTGATCGTCCAGCAGCCAGGGGCGCAGAACCCCGGCTAGAGCCCTTGATCCGTTAGGGTTTCGTTAAGAATCGTATTTTTTTTTTTAAAAAAAACAAAACAAACGGCAGTAATTTAATTGAACATTTCTTCGTGAATTGCACCCGCTAGTAGGAGATAATCTTAACAGTTTACTTTCATCCCTGGGTTTGTTGGGGGAAGTCTGAAGCAGAAAGAACTGTATGCTACAGTAGCTGTCTGCTGTCATTTCCACGGAATGGACATAGAGATCCTGGGAACACCGCAGCACGGCGAAGACCCTGACGAACCGGTGGTTAAATTCCAGCGTTTACTAGGCTTTGATTCGTTGGTTGTTGCTGAAAACAAATCTTCCTACCACCAAACACCTGATGAAATACTCTACGGCCTCCTCACCTTCCTTCCCCGCTTTTAGAAATTCGCCTGATGCTGCTGAAGCAGAAGGGTACAAATTCTCTAGAAGACATGAAAAAAAAATTAAATATTTACGCCAAAAGACTTCAAAAGTGAGAAAAAGTTGTTTATCAATTAAATCTGCATGCACCATAATCCACCCACTTTATAACGCTCGTACATACACGATAAAGGCATTTATACTTTTTTCCCCCCAGGATTTTACGTCGAGTCTGACCAGCAATGCCTGGAAACGACGATGTCTTGATTATCTCCCTTAGCGTCTGGGATCGTCTCGGGATCTTGGCCGCATGCGCTGTCTTCTTCCTGGTGGTGATCTTAATTGTCGTCTGCTCCCTGACATCATTTTGTCCTTTGTTTCCGTTCTGCCCCTTCAACAGAAAGAAAGTGAAAGGTAAGACGAAAATTCAGTAAACTAAGAATAATTTTTAATCTGCAAAGTGCAAACAAGAGCTTTTTATATGTAGATGTTAATTTTCTCTGACCAACTAACAAACAAGGCGACCAGAGTTGCTTTTCTTTCATCACGAACTCATTATCTAAATATAGGGTCGTTCCACGTCTGGACCATATTCCGGACTCGAAGAAATCCGACCCCTCAGAAAAATTTGCAATAATTATATGTTGTACTAGAAGCTTTTAGAATTCCGAATGTGGAATTTGAGCATCCTAAGTAAAAAATTCACCGAGATATGGTAATTTTTCCGCATAGTCCCCTTTCAGACTTAAAAGCATCATTAGTTTTCTTCCATTTATGCCTACATATTTTTACTAGTTCTTCTTGGGCTACAGATACCTAACTTTGCAATCTGGAAGAACATTTTACGTAAATTACGACTATGTATTTGGTTTTTATGTATCTCTTAACCCTTTCTTGTCGGCGCTCTGCAAAAGCGAGAAAAATTGGGCTGCTTTGTATCTTGGCATTTTTTGGTGGCTTCTTAGAGTACCTGCTGTACCATCTAGAACCGTGAAAATTAAGTTTTCAGTATATGATAAGTCATATAAAGACTATAAAATAACATTGTGGTGATATGAGTGATATCCCCCGAGATATCTCAGTCTGAACTTGTTTCCCATGGAAAACTCGTCATTTCAGCGACCAATTTGGCTGTCTCAGACAATGTCAGCAAGATTAATTTGTATTGCAAATCAAAGCTCTGATGTCCAGTTCTAACATATCCAAAATTCAGCTCTGGAACTCAAGTTCTTCTATTTTTATTTCTACCATCTTTTTGCGTGCGTCTTGGCAATATCGTGCATTGTTGCATCTTCGTAAGCTGCACCACGATGGTAAATATCATCCGTCTAAAAGAACTTTTATGTAGATTACGAATATATAAATCATATGGCTGAAGTAATTAAAGTTTCATCCTGACTGTGCGTTCAGTCGTGTTGGCTGCGTGGTGTCGGCTTGTCTGCTGACCGACACTAGCCGAGACAAATGTGACCATTTGCTAATTTTGTGCAACTTGATTTGGGTTCACACTGATAGCACCCAGCTAGTTACAGCGGAGAAGCCTTGCAGGAGTTTACTCAGTTGCTCACCCAACTTGTCGACAAATTACGTTGTCACCATTACATTGCTAAATCGCAAGCCAGTACATGAAGATCTCTCAAAAAAGAACTCGACATGCTTGACTTCGCCGAGAATCACAGCTTTATAATCCTGGATGCAGTGCAAGGTCGCCACTGAAATAATACTCAGGCGAACCTTCACCCGTTCGCTGTTTACGTTAGAGAGGCTGATGCTGATGTAAAGCGCATCAGTTTTTGTGTAATTCCTGATGAACTAAAGCATGGCCCGAATGCCGTTCACCGGTTCCAGTCGCATATACTTAAGAAGTTAAATGAAGATTATCCGCATTTGGAAAAAAAATCGGTGTATTTTTCTGACGGTGCCGCCAGCCAGTACAAAAACTACAAAAATTTATCCAATCTATGTTTCCATTTTGTCGACTATGGGCTATAGGCTGAGCGGCATTTTTTTTTGCGACCAGCCACGGCAAAAGCCCATGTGATGGTATCAGCGGCGCCGCCAAACGCCTGGCCTGCAAACTACCACTAGCGGTCAAATTTTGACGCCGCAAGATCTCTTCCAATGGATGGTGTGCATTAACGTTGATGGAATAAATTTCTTATACGTCACATCGGAAGATATTCAACAAAACACTGGCAACTTTGATCTGGAAACTCGTTACAGAAGTGTAAAAACTATTTCTGGTACCAGATCGCATCACTGTTATGTTCCTTGCGAAGGCGAACTGAAAATGTTCCGTATTTCAGCTGATCGCTTCGACGAACAAAAACTGACGAGTGTCAGTTTAGGAGAGGAAGCAGTAACAGACGGTCAGTTTATTCCTGGAAAACATGTTGCCTGTCGTTATGATAACCAATGGTACGTTAGCAACATTTTGCAAAGATCTGATGAAAATCGCTATGTTCAGGTAAAATTTATGAGAAATCGGAATGGGTATTTATCTTGGCCTCAGAATGATGACATTGTCTGGGTGTTATTTGAAAACATTCTCTGTAAAATGACACCAAATATCTGCGGAACTTTGGAGTGTCAATACAGCCTGAGTACAAACGAGCAAGAAAAAGTGGCTAGACTTTTCTTGATCCCGAGTACCCAATCAAAATAAAGTTTCTTCTTCGTTGATCTGATTATTTACCTTACGTAATATGTCGCATGTTGGTACATGAGCATCCTATTTGCTTATTGGGTCATGTGGCCGGTTTAACTGGCCAGCTAACTGATAAAGCTGCTCTTTCTATGATCTTCGAAGCCAATTTGCGAAGAAACTGTAGGGGGAATCGTTTTGTGTTTGATATATTCATAATATACATAAAACGTTCTATAAGAATGGTGATTTTGACCATCTTGGTACAAAAGTAAGGATTTATTTGCAGCTTACGAAGATGCAACAATGCACGATATTGCCAAGACGCACGAAACAAGATGGTAAAAATAAAAATAGAAGAACTTGAGTGCCAGAGTTGAATTTTGGATATGTTAGAACTGGACATCAGAGCTTTCATTTGCAATAAAACTTAATCTTGCTGACATTGTCTGACACGGCCAAATTAGCCGCTGAATTGGCGACTTTTCCATGGGAAAACAAGTTCAGACTGAGATATCTCGGGGGATATCACTCATAGCATCACAATCTTATCTTCTAGTCGTTATATGATTTATCATATACTGAAAACTTAATTTACACGGTTCTGGATGGTAAGCAGGTACTCTAAAAAGCCACCAAAAAATGCCAAAAAACAAAGCAGCCCCAATTTTCTCGCTTTTGCTGAGCGCCGACAGGAAAGGGTTAAGAGATACAGAAAAAACCAAATGCATAGTCGTAATTTACGTAAAATGTTCTTCCAGATTGCAAAGTTAGGTATCTGTAGCCCACAGAACTAGTAAAAAAATCTGGCATAAATGGAAGAAAACTAATGATGCTTTTAAGTCTGAAAGGGGACTATGGAGAAAAATTACCATATCTCGTTCAATTTTATACTTAGGATGCTCAAATTCCACATTCGGAATTCTAAAAGCTTCTAGTACAACATATAATTTTTGCAAATTTTTCTGAGGGGGCCGGGTGTTGACCATTGGTCCACTTGACGTGGAATGACCCTATACTATTCAAAATGAAGCATAGTTACAGTAATTTCTTCTTCCGTGTAAAAATAGCCTTGGATTGTGAAAGTGCGGTGTTTTCCTCTATTTTTTCTCGTTAAAATAACCCAGTAGCACCACCAAGTTTAAAGGGGTATTTTAATGTTGCGCGAGACGTCGGGAATCTGTGTTAGAGTTAGTTCTGGAGCGTTCGAGCAGGTTGCCATCGTGATTATCACAAAGACAGGGAAGTAGCTAAGGCACTTATTTGGTGGAAAACGAAAAATGTAAACCGTTCAGCCGCGGAAAGAAAGAAGTATATCTCAAAAGATTGTTCATTTTGAGTGTTGCGCGTCTTACATTAAACTCTGAGAGCCTCGATGTGAACATAAATGGCAGCCATATTGTACGGCTAATCTAGATCTTTGTTTTTACTGAATACATATATGTACAACTTTAAAAAAACACAACTCAGTTATACCTGTGAAGAAACAGCATATAAACCTATCAGGCTCCGTTTTTTAGCAAATAATTCTTATCTGTTCGCTGCTTTGGTTTTCTGAAACGGAGTCAGTTCGGATATGTAAACTTCCATGTCTGCAGTTAACGTTTTGTTTCGAATCGGTCGCCTCCACGGTGTCTCTTCGTTCAGAACGATGATGTGTACGTTCACATTCCTCCACTAATTGTTGTTGTTCTGAATTATTCGCGTCAATTCGATTCAGAGAAGAAAACCAACTAAAAGACGGCACGAAGGGGTGATATTTGAACGATTCCTTAAATGTAAAGTTCGCGAAAGAGATTTCCCTGAAAATTCGTAATAATAGGAGGAGAAACAAACGGGCTAAACTCCAGGACTCTTTTAGATAAAAGGCGCAGTGTGATGTTATAACGAAAGTGACGAGAAAATATCTCCAGTAACAACAAAGCCAGGATTGCATATACGGTAAATATTTCCATTCCATTGCTCGAACAAATGCTCATCTTTGAATGAAGCTCCAATATACAAATAGCCAAAAGCCACTGACGTATTGAAAATAGTCCTTTATTTGTGCTCCCAATCTGAGAAATTGTAATAAAAGGAAAACGCTACGAGGCCCTGATTGTCTGCTCTTGTTTCGTGGGGACTCCGCCAGCCTTCTCTGTCTATCTATGCACGACGTATTTTTTTCTAATGTAAAAGGTGAAGGTACCCGATACGGCGCTGTCAAGCAAAACAGTACACGGAAGAAGGAAGTATATGTACCCGCGAAGAACTTTCAGCGTGAAGTGGACAGCTCGGACTGGTCAGACTCTAACCTCGGAGAATACATAGAAATATCTGGACAACAGGTATGTAGAGGCCGGCAGGGAAGATAAGATAGACGACTGTTTCGGTCAGGAGGAGTTTTTAATAGTGTATTTGAATTGAGGTGACTCCCACTTTGTTTTCTTCTCCTTCTGAGGACATTGCACAAGACTTAAAACGAGCGGAGATCAAGATCTAATGGTGAAACTGGATTCAATAAGTACTGTTTATAAACAGCGAGTGTCCGCTAAGACCCTCATTTTTTGCTCGTTGGGGCGATGCCTAAAATGAATGTATTCCGGTATCCATAAACAAGATAGTGTAAAGTAAAAAAAACACAAACAAACAACAAAACAATAACCCATAATTATTTTTAAAATAAGAAAAAAATCCAGAGAAGCGAAGTTTTGGCCTGATATAAAACTATCTTAATATTTAAAAAAAACAACAACAAAACATGCAGAGCGCCCACGCTATTGTATATCAGGTTGTTACGAACGTTTTCTCAGTTTTTTTTACCGCAACAGTGAGACTCCACATCATTGCTGAACGTGAAGTTTATTAACCAAAGTTAGTTCCATTACAATCAGTACACTTCTGCCAACGAGTTACGAGCGCATTTATACCATTTTGAAAAAATCTGGATTTTTGGAGTCGATGAACTGTTGGAAGGCAGTTTAAATTGCTGCTTGGTTGGATAAGGATTTCATATGGAGGAAGCGCTGTCGAGGTGTTTGAAAAGGTGGTAGTCTGTGAGAGAAAGGTCTGGTGAATGGGCTGGGTGAGGGAGAACTTGGTACCTGATCATGTTCAGTTTCTGAAGAGTCACCTTTGCAACCGGAGGACGACCATTGTCATGGAGCAGGATTTGGCCTCTTCGATTCACCAATGCCGGCTGTCGTTGGGAGAGTTTCTGATGAACGACATCTAATTCACAACAATACCTTTCAGCTGTGATGATTTCGCCAGGCTGCAAGAAGTTATCGTGGATAACACCAGTTTCAGTCCACCAGACAGTGACCATGACCTTTAGGTGGAGGCTGGGTTTATAATGTGGCTAGGTACCTTGTCTCTGTCGAGCCACTGTGTTGACCGTTTGTGATTATCGAAAAGGATCCATTTTTCATCACACGTAATGATTCTGTCAAGATATGGGTCGTTTTTGTTTCTTATGACAAATGAAGAGCAGATCTCCAATTGATGATTTTGTTGTTGTTCATTCAACTCGTGAAGCACTCACCTGTCAAGCCTTTTCACCTTGCCGATTGCGTCAAGATGCTGTAAAACAGTTGTAGTGCTTACATCAAGCTCTCCAGTAATCTCTCATACTGTTTTTCTTGGATCGGCTTCAACTAAGGCTTTCAGACGGTTGTCATCACAGCTGGAAGGGCGTCCGCTACGTTCCTTATCTTCGAGGCTCACATCTGATCGAAACTTTGTAAACCATCGTTGTACTGTGCACTCATTTGCCGTGTCCTCACCCCATGCTTGCTTAGTTACAAGTTGCCTCCTTCACTTTGTGGCCCAGTTTGAACTCGTGAAGCAAAATGGCACGAAAATCTTTTCTATCCGTGCTTCACTCAGAACCCTGAAACAAATATCCGTTTTATGATTTTTAAGAAGGTAGGTTTTGCATAATGTAAGCCAAAGCACACGCTACAAAACAATATATAACTTATCTGCATTCACCTTCACAAGCTTGCAAAAAATGAACCCCAAATTAACATAATATAAAAACTAAGAAAACTTCTGTAACGACCTAATAGAAAAGTGACCCTAAAGCTGTCATATTTATACGAAACCCCTTTCCCCCTTTCCCGTAATTTCGTGGCCATTAGTGACTGAGTATTTTTGTAGAATTACTGCTGGTTAGAACGGTTGTGCGAAGTCCTCACGAACCCAGGTTCTAACCAGTGCTCGACCTTTTTGTCTCGTGGCGGCGGAGGTGACCTCAGGAAGAATCCGACGAGTAAGCTAAAACCTATTTTAAATTGACTATTAAAAGCCAACAGGCTGCTGAGCCTGACACTCACTGGCTTTTTAACAATTAAAAGAAAAAATTGACAATGTACCGCTGATGGCTGGATTAAAACAAACAAAACTTCTTCAAGGATAAAGTAGAACAGTAGCGGCCAAAACCATTGCCTGTTCTTGTGTTTAAACGAAACGTTCAACGTTTGTTGTGTGCGAAATTGTTTTTGGAGGAGTTGAAAGATGCGACAGCTGCCGACCTTGCAAAGAAGTAAATCTTTGTATTACTGGCTGCCACCTGTCAGGGTAAGAGAACTCGCTGGAGAAGGACGGAGGAGTTATTTCCCTTTCGTCTATAACACTTGTCGGGCAAGTCCGCCAGCCAGCGGTCACCTTTGTGACTCTCCCCGACAGGGGACGCGTGCAGAGACCGCTCTAGTTTAGTAGATGGTCAGCTGAAGCCTTTTTTTAAAGGAGCCACTTGTTTCTGTGTTCGCAGGTCAGTTACGTCAAGCGATCGCCGACCGATTCCGCGATGGAGACCGAGCGGTCGCTGGAGAGAAGGCCGTCCGTCAAAGTGGGCGGACTGAACACCGTTCTGAGCTACAACAAACAGGAGAGGAAGTTTCTCGTCAAAGTTAACAGGGTTTCCTACCTGCAGCCAGCAGAGACGAACGCGTCGAGTGTCGACTGCTACGTCCGCATGCGCCTCTACCGGACCCAGCGGTCGTTTCTGAGGCGGAAACGGAAGTTAAACGAAGAGCATTTGCTGAGAAACCTCGAACTGGAGTTGCAGACAAAGATTCAGAGGAAGACGGGCAATCCGGCGTTTAACGAGACCTTCGAGATCATAGTGGACGAAAACAGCATGAAGAATTACACGGTCCTTTTCCAGCTGGTGGATTTCGATCGCTTTTCCAGACACATCGTGACGGCTGAGGGCACTTTGTCCTTACAAGGTGTTCACCTGGGCAACAAAAGGGACCACGAGTTTGAGACAGAATTATTCGAGCCGTCGGAGGTGAGAGTGATAGTTACACTGGCGCTAGAATGTCTGTTTCTAACTTTACATAAAGATTTCTTAACACAGCTTTGTAAATGTGCCCGTAACTTTCCCAAACAAACCCTGTTGTTGTTGTTGTTGTGTATCAGGACCAGTAAATGTTATGGATAAATTTCTTGGTTTTCAAAACGATAACGGAAAGATGCTGTTGATTATAAGACATATATAGAAATTAGTTCGGCCATTTTACATAATCTTATTAGTGGTAATACAACTGACTAGCGAACCAACCTTTCCATTGCTCTTCCCTGCTGCCATCTTCAGTGGCTTAATCCAGAAGAGGGCTCTTTTCGTGCGCGATGTCGTTATCCTTGGGGTGTTCAGGTGGTTTGGGCTGGCCTACTTTTTACGACCTGTCGGTTGCTAAGCAACCCTCGGAGCGCTCACGTCTCATTTCCCTGTGCCAACGCGTAGGTTTATCGGCCGGCCAGCCGTATTACTGCTAATAATCTGATGGGAAAATCCCGAACCCAAGCCTCTAGTTTATGCTCACAGTTTTATTTAGCAAAATGTAACTTAAGGTTTTACTGATTCTCACCCTGTCTTTTAGGATGTCCAAGAACGTTCAAGTTTCCCATCTCTCTCCCGATAACGTCAGCAAATCGATACATATATATATATATATATATATATATATATTTATTTTCTTTTAGAAAAATTTAGGAAGTATCCTCATCTCCATGAGCTACCTCCCAACATCGGAGAAACTCTGCTTGAAAATCGTGAAAATGACCGGGCTTCAGATAATGGACAAAGAAAGAAAAAGTACAGGTCAGTGTCTGTTCCGTAAGAGACAAATATGGTCACGTGACCGGGCTTCAGATAATGGACAAAGAAAGAAAAAGTACAGGTCAGTGTCTGCTCCGTAAGAGACAAATATGGTCACGTGACCGGGCTTCAGCTGGGTGTCATCCGAGATCCCAACCCCCTCCCCCCCCCGTTTACATCCTCGCTCAGTAGACAAGACATTAGTTGTTGATGCTTAAAAAAAAAAAACAAAACAGAAAATCGGACTAAATTCAGCACCGGTTGGACTGTAAAGAGTTAATTAAAACCAACTAGAAACATTGCAAGTAAAAGAAAAGAAATTGAATGAAAGGGAAAAGGGTCGAAAAATGCCCGAGCCATGATGGATACTTTGTGTTTTTTTTTTAAAAAATAGTTTACGAAAACTTTGCATTAGTTAGAAAACCTATCTTTTTGATAAACTTAATTAAAACTACATGAAAGGAAAATTAAAACAAAAGGAGCATTAAAAAATAAAATGGAATTTTTTTTTTTTAGACGCTGTTGATAATCAATTATCAAGAATTAAAAAATATCAGTATCAATATCAAAACCGAGCCGCAGAGCAGTGGATGGATACGCGCTTAGATGGTGTAACTTTGGAAATAATTATGGAAACAGATGAAAACAACAGCAGCAGCAAACACTGGGTGTAAAGGATCGCATCTCGTGAGTAGAAATAAAATGCTCGATAGTAAAGATGGGTGTTGATGGTTGTCATGCAAGCAATCAGAAAGTATCGAATAGGCAGTGATGTTACTGGAATTTGGTTAATGTGTGGTGAAGGTGGATACACGGGCCGGAAAGCGCTTAGAACTGAAGGCAGCTCCAGGCTCGGGACTCTCAGGAGGATGCGCGAAGTTGACATCGTAGACGGTAGAGAGCCTAAATTCGCTAATAAATAGAGGCGTCGTGTCATCTTGTCGGGGACACGCGGCGTCATTCGGCGGGAATCCGTCTTCCAACATAACAGCACCGGACCCCTGGAAAACTATCCGGAACGTAAAGAGGCTGATAGGCGATCGCCAAGTCCCGGGGGGGGGTTACATGGCTGCTGGGAAATATTGGCCGAATCGTGGAAAGAGAATACGAGGAACAACATTCCACGGTCATGCATAGATATGATAACCTGTATAACACGAAACAAGGTGCCATGCTCTACATCAGCGGTTCTGAAAGTGGGCGATATCGCCCCCTGGGGACGAAAGAGGGATACAAGGGGGCGATAGGTGGGCGATGACGATATGTAGAGTGCCATAAGGGGGCGATAGGACATAAAAGTTTGAGAAACTATGCTCTACATAAACAAAAGGGCTCACGTACCAAATATGAATCGTATTTTTGCATATTTTACGTAATAATGTATTGTGAATATATTATACACAGCAACGGCAAATATTTTGCGTACGCTCGCTTTTCCCACATCATGTCGAAATCTCACAGCGAAGAACGTTTGGCGCCAACTACTTATATTTGCGGAGTTTTTTTCCTCCGACCAATCAGTAGAATACATTGAACTGTTGCATAACTCTCTTAGCAGTCTACAATGGGTTTAAATAAAGGGCAGTTTGTGTTTAAGGTAGCGCGCTCGAATCGCGGACCTTCGCAAGGAGAAAGTCCCACATTCCGGGATTGCTAAACGGGTCGGAGGCTCGTTATCCATCCCGAAAGATGTACGACCAATCGAGCGCTATAGAAGTGGCAGACTTTCAAGAGCTAATGGCCGAACCGGTCAGAACAATCAAGCGTCTGTCCGAAAATGGACCGCCACGAGAGTCCGTTATCATTTTAAGGGATTTATAGGACTTACGAAAACTGTCCAGAGACGGGGTTTTGTGGTTTCGAATCGATGGGGCCTGTTGCCAAAAATGAATTCTTTGTTTTCTTGAAGAATCGAATGGCCCGACTTCAGTTCGCCAACGATCATCTTCCTCGGACCCTGGAAATGTGGGCTGTGGTGCAGCTCTGGCCCGATGAACCATGGTTCCATAAGTTTGGAATAGATGGTCGGACTTCTGTGCGCCGAAGAGGCAAACATTCCAATCAAAGTGTACCAGACTGACGATCAAAGGTTGGAGACGGTTTTTTTTTTTAAATACTATGCGGCTGCTTCTCCCGGAAAAGAATGGCTTTACTCGTCATCTCCAGGGAATGTTTACCTGGACACTTTGACGAAAAAAACAGAACTCTATTCTGAGGACCGTCTTCCTCTCGGTTGAGTTTTCTGACCTGATAATGATCCGAAACATCCGGCTTCCATAACCAAGCAGTGGTATCTTACAGATCAAAGATTCATGCTTTCGTGTGGCCGGCTCAAAGCCCTGATATAAATCCAACTTAAAATCGATGAATCGACATAGACAAAGATATTAAGATTAAAAGGCCCAGGAATTTGGATAAATTACTTATAATTATCCTGTTGACGTGGGCCGATATTTTCACAGGCCGGTTACTCGTCTTTTGGACTCCACGCATAAGCACTAAACTTCCTCGGTCTGCTTACTTCACGTAATCTCTAAAAGTGGGATTTTTTGTGTCAAAATTCTAATACGTTCCATTCGTTAGTAAACTTTTTCCCGCCGTAAAATTTCATCATAATACAAGAAAGGCGAGCGTGTACAGAATATTTACCCCTGACGATGGTGATGTACATGGAAATTGGAAGAACAGGAAATCGCTTTTCTGTCAGTGTGGCGCCCCCTGCCGGGATGTCCGGTTTTACACAGTTTACTTGTCGTTTTGTGTCTGTTCTGCCATCACTCTTAAACGCTCGTCCTCCGCTGTACGTCTCTCCGCAGTTGCTCATCATTCGTCCCATTCTCTGCGTGTTTCCATAGTTATTCCCAGTACTGAAGGTGCGATACATTCTCTATATTTCAGATTCATTCGTGAGGCTCTATTTGATGACAGATGGCAGGCACATGAAAAAAGCCAAAACCGCGGTTCGCAAGAACGATCTAAATCCGGTTTTTAACGAAACCTTCGTCTTCGACGTCCCCACGGATCAGCTGAAACACGTCTACTTCATTGTGTCCGTATTACACCGAGAGGACTTGGGCAAGGGAGGTAATCTGATTGGGAGAGTCTACCTCGGCGACCAATTTTTCCCGAAGGCATCTCTACATTGGCAAGAAGTGTCGAAAAACGCCAGAAAAGAAGTCGGATGCTGGTACAAACTGCAAGGCTGACCGACTAATCGACGCTTACAGATGAAAAGAAACTAGAAAAGTAAATTGAGAATCGATTATTAGCTATAAGTAATGGGAAAAAAATAATGGTTAAAGGAAGGGTCTGGCCTCTTCCGGTTTGGGTAAAATATTAAAATTCTGAAATTTAAATTTCCCTCCAAAATTCTATTTTTCACAATAATAATAATAATAATAATAATAATAAAATATAATAATAATAATAATAATAATAATAATAATATATATTATAATAATAATAATAATCAATAATAATAATAATAATAATGATGATGATGATAATAATAATAATAATGATGATGATAATAATATGGCCACAATTTCCATGAGACTGCACCAGGAGAGTCAGAGTTCTGAGAACGGAGAGGAATGGTGAAGGGGAACTCGCTCGCACTCTCCTGATATCGCCGTGGCCACGGCAGCCATGTCAGTAAGAGCTGGATGACCAACACTTGATGGTATCTCTCCAACTGAAGTCGTTCTGTTCGAATCCCGGTTTTTTAAAGATTTTTTAAATTTATTTCTGTATTTAACGCAGTCCCTCACTAAAACGTAGCCGGCGACGACGATTCTGCTAAACTTTGCCAAAAAAAAAATCAGGGTCTTTCCTGGAACCCTGACAGCCGGGAACCAGAACAGATCCCTCGGAGAGACCACGTCCGGCCAGCTGTATTCCACAAGTCGTTTACTCCCACATCTTCTAAGTATCTGGCTCTATTGTAGAAGGTTGGGTCTTTTTTAAAAAAAAACATGGGCTCTGTTAAACCAATATTTCTTCATATTAGAAATGTATTTTAAAGATGTTATTTTCTGTAAAAATCCCTCAGTTCGGAATTACTTGATTCTATTACTGTCAGCCGGTACAACGTGCAATAAATGTAAATATATTAATTTCTCAAACTGTAAATAATTAATCGTTAGAATAAAACAAATTCAAATGTTAATTACAGGCGTTTTTTTGTTTTTGTTTTTATGTCATCACTCGAAACGTCATGACGTCACTGGTGACCTCCAACCCGGCAGACACTCAGAATGCTGATGCTATACGGTCTCCACCTCCCCTATTTCAGATCCAGCCAAACTTCGATATGCGCGCGCACGTCTTCAGTCTAAAATGGCGCCATTTGTTTGCAGATATCGTAATAAACCTACCGCGCTGGTTAAGTTCTCTGATGACTGGTTTTCTACTCTCCAGTGATGATACGCTACTTTATTTCACTCCCACCCCCCCCCTGCCAGGGTAAGACAACTTTTATTAGCCTTGGTGTAAATTGATTGCTCGCAGCATGAAACTGCATATCGGATAACCGGGTAGTTTGCGTAAACTGATAATATTTCCTGGTCCAGCCCCCCCACGAATCTTGTACAAAATTGGCTCTTCTTGAAGTCAAGTCGGAATCGCTCCCCGAATCCCCAAGTCTGTCGTCATACACAACTCTCCGGGTCGTATCTCACCATTCCAGATATGCGGAACGTTCGATTGGTTCGCCTTTCCAAAAATAACACTTAATCTCCAGCCGATGGATGCTGGTGCTATTCATAGGCTGAAACCCGGCTTCTGGAAAGGAATCGCTCGGAAGACTCCAATTTCCCTCGAGTCAAAGACTCCGTTTTAGGGTGAATCTGTTGGGTGCATTCCCAGATGGCCTCCGCTTCCTGGTCTGAAGTTTCGGCCGTTCGTCCTGCTGGATTCAAACGACCAGAAGAACTCGTTCCTGATCGGCGGGCCGAAGATCAAGAGTTTTATTCCACCTGGGAAGCACGAACCAAAAAAAAAATATCTCATTCCGGAAAATTTGACGTTGGACGACTTCATCGAAGCCAGTTCCGACGTCGCAACCAAAATGATTGGGAATCTAACGATTTGAATTTCTCGTGAACAAAGAAACCAAAGAAGATGAAGGAGCAGGGAAAAAGAGGAGGAGGAAACGAAGGAAGAAAGAGCTTCCGCCTCGTTCTGCCAGCCAACTGTCTCGCGATGCTGAAGGAGATCCGGCGCCTTTTCCGCTGCTCAGAAAGTTTATTGGTTGGCTCGAAGAAATTCGAAACTGTTGCGGTCGGCGACCAGCTGCGCAGAGTTACTTCCGGAAGAGTGATGCTTTACGGTGTGTTCACGATAGAGACATCTTTCAGTGTGTGTGTATAAGTCTAAAAAATCCTTAGATATTATCTACGAGTACTGCTGCCTGCGCAGCGACATTTCTAGCTTCTTTACCGATGTATGACTCCTTTCATTATGATTTTATTAAACGACCAAACCCGGCTGCATGGCCCTGCCATACGTTTCCGAGAACTGGACAATGCGGTTTAACCCTGTCATGTTTTCTTTTTGCCGCCACGCAGAACTGAGGTAAACGTTCGCGCCACCAACGTCCGTCTCGCTCAGCAGGGAAGCGGTCTGCCCGAGGAACGTATACATAAACACGTCATTTCCTACAATCGACGTCATCACTTCCGCCACGAGAGCACAGAAGACCAAAATGTCAGGCTTCCTCTCAAACTGGTTTGCAGAGACTCAAACAAAAGATGAAGAAACTGGCGTGTAAATCAGTTCTGAAGACACTAATTTTTCGTAGGCTTTCGGGGTGTCTTCTTCAAGAGGAAGCCGCGCCAACCAAAGAAATGGAAACCAGATTTCTGCTATTTCTCATTTCCAGAGAATGGAAATAATCTGAGCATTTATTTAATAACAATGGCGTTCGTAGAGGTTCTGGCATCACCTGCTTCCCCCTGCTCACGCTTCAAAGGAGCTAAACACACAAGAGGAAAAGACACCATCAACCCCCCCTTTTTATAGAGCGATGTTGTTTTTAGGGGCTGTTTGCAATGTATGTGGGCAGGGTAGCAAGGAATGCCTATTAGTATTTAGGTCGTCACAGTGGCGGCAGATGGCTACATTCATCAGTGCTCTGATCAGAAGCTGATTTTCCTGACAAATTAAAATGCGGTCAAAATTAGAAGTTATTGTAATTTATATATATATATTAGCTAAAAATCAAGAACATTATTCGGTTATTCATAAAGGCTGATATTTTAACTAGAATCCGTGAGATGTTGTTTATTAATTTTACAAATCAACTGGTAAGTAGAATTAAGGTTTGGTACCCAAGAGGAGAATAACTACGTTTGGTTTTCTTTCTATTTGCTGACGTCGTCAAATGTTAGATACCTATCGCATTAATTAAAAATATTAAATCTATGATTCAAAACTATATAAAAAAACAAAAAAAATTATCATGTCTGTAAACAATGATATTCATTCCATATAACTGTATATTCCATTACTTTGTTGCCAATCTTCTTGTTTGGAAACCGTCGGCAGATAAATCGGAGCTGTTCGTAATTGCCAAAAAGTGTTGCGGAGAGCAAGTCAAAATGTCGTGAAGACTGCCTATGATTGTTTGATAGTCGTCTGAATTCAGGCGGACTCGTGTCCAGCAGGACATTACTACGTGACACCCATCCATTCATCAACAAACGGCCGACCCATTTACTCCATCCTATCACCGCCTCCAGTTTTCTCCCGACCAGTGCTGCCAACAGATGTCGAAGAGCTTTGTTGACCTGTCTGGCTTCTTTACGAATTAATTCCGAAAAACGCTGATAGCAATACAACTGATTGATTAAGTGAGTGATCGATTGCCATTACTAGCATAGAAAATGGTGCTAAAGCGGTAAGGTTCTCTGTGTCCGTTCACTGGGCTGTTTTCTTACGTCAGTGGAGGGAACCGCTTCATGAATGTGTATAACGACCACCGTCGGCTGTTCCTGAAGTATGGCGGAAGGTTGCCAAAAGCTGGCTCTCGTTGTGGCGTTTTTGAGGGTGATGCTTCCGCGATTTCTGTTTCTCAGCCACGGAATTGTGTGCATCTGGAGAGTGACTGTGGTGAAGGAAGAGCCTTTATACTGGCGCCTGACTGGCTGCTTCTGGTGACGGAAACCACTGTCACTTTAAAGAAGAGAAGCAAGGAATGGAAATGGTAAGTTATACCGTTAGACTGCTCTGATATTACCAATCTCTCTCTCTCTCTCTCTCTCTCTCTCTCTCTCTCTCTCTCTCTCTCTCTCTCTCCTCTGTCTCTCTCTCTCTCTCTACTCTCTCTCTCTCTCTCTCTCTCTCTGTCTCTCTCTCTCTCTCTCTCTCTCTCTCTCTCTCTCTCTCTCCCTCTCCTCTCTCTCTTCTCTCTCTCTCTCTCTAAATGCAACTATTAAAGGAATAGAAACTTCTGATTTGATTATCTGTGCATACAAATTTTTCCAGAGTTGTATCTACATATAAAAATCTGACAAACCTTATACAAAAAAATGGCGTCATCGTCTTGAAGTCCTCACTGGTCTAATATACAGGTGCATCTCAAAAAATTAGAATATCGTGGAAGAGTTCATTTTTTTCCGTAATTTAATTCAAACAGTGAAACTTTCATATATTCTAGATTCATTACACACAAAGTGAAATATTTCAAGCCTTTTTTGTTTTAATTTTGATGATTACGGCTTACAGCTCATGAAAATCAAAAATCCACTATCTCAAAATATTAGAATATATCATAAGATCAATAATAAAAAGAAAAGGATTTATAATATAGAAATGTCGAACTTCTGAAAAGTATGTTCATTTATGCACTCAATACTTGGTCGGGGCTCCTTTTGCACGAATCACTGCATCAATGCGGCGCGGCATGGAGGCGATCAGCCTGTGGCACTGCTGAGGTGTTATGGAAGCCCACTTTGCTTTGCTTTGATAGCGGCCTTCAGCTCCTCTATATTGTTGTGTCTGGTGTCTCATCTTCCTCTTGACAATACCCCATAGATTCTGTATGGGGTTCAGGTCAGCCGATTTGGCTGGCCAATCAAACACAGTAATACCATGGTCAGCAAACCAGTCACTAGTAGTTTGGGCACTGTGGGCAGGTGCCAAGTCCTGGAAAAGGAAATCAGCATCTCCATGAAGCTTGTCAGCAGACGGAAGCATGAAGTGCTCTAAAATCTCTTGGTAGACGGCTGCGTTGACTTTGGACTTGATAAAACACAGTGGACCAACACCAGCAGATGACATGGCACCCCAAATCATCACTGACTGTGGAAACTTCACACTGGACTTCAAGCAACTTTGATTCTGTGCCTCTCCACTCTTCCTCCAGACTGTGGGACCTTGATTTCCAAATGAAATGCAAAATTTACTTTCGTCTGAAAAGAGGACTTTGGACTACTGAGCAACGGTCCAGTTCCTCTTCTCCTTAGCCCAGGTAAGACGCTTCTGACGTTGTCTCCGGTTCAGGAGTGGCTTGACAGTAGGAATGTGACACTTGTAGCCCATTTCCTGGACACGTCTGTGCGTGGTGGCTCTTGATGCACTGACTCCAGCCTCAGTCCACTCCTTGTGAAGCTCCCCCAAGTTTTTGAATCGGCTTTGCTTGACAATCCTCTCAAGGCTGCGGTCATCCCTCTTGCTTGTGCACCTTTTCCTACCACACTTTTCCCTTCCAGTCAACTTTCCATGAATATGCTTTGATACAGCACTCTGTGAACAACCAGCCCTTTCAGCAATGACCTTCTGTGACTTACCCTCCTTTTGGAGGGTGTCAATGAGCGTCTTCTGGACAACTGTCAAGTCAGCAGTCTTCCCCATGATTGTGGTTGCGTGTACTGAACCAGACTGAGAGATTCATGGTTTTTATACTGCATAAATAGTGATTTACTCAAACTCGAAATGGAATATTCTGATATTTTGAGATGATTTTTTTCTATTTTTTTAGCTGTCGGCCGTAATTATCAAAATTAAAATTAGAAAAAATGCTTGAAACATTTTAGTTTACATGTAATGAGTCTAGAATATATACAATTTTCACTTTCTGAAATAACTGACAAAAAATATTGAACTCTTCCACGATATTATAATTTTTTGAGATGCACCTGTATATATCCGGATAAAACCAGACCCTGTTCCGATCTTTGTATCTACCGGGAGCTCTGCGCTGATGCACTTTAAAGTGAAATCATAGGCGCATACATCTACATCTGTTTACGTTGAGAAGATGACATCTTTGATTGGTCAGCGGAACGGATAAACTCACTGCCGCAAAATGTATTGTCATGGTCCATTGGCGGCTCCATCAAAAGCATTAACGAAAGTAAACACGCTACACGTGCAGGTTGAGAGAAGGTCGGGCCCTAAACTGGACGCGGGATACAGATGAAGTGAGTAAAAACATCGTGGATTAGAGTGGCAGCAGTTTTCATCGCAAAACACCGGCAACATTAGGGATCGCGCGTGCGGCCAAACGTCCCCGACTGGTGTCTTGGCAGACATTGCTGTCCCTTTCTTTTGGACGTCACTGAAAATGTCACACACTTCCGGCGAGACAAGTTCGTGTCTTCCTGCTGCCGGGACCGTCAGCAAATGTCTCCAGAAACTGACTGTTCATTCGCCGAACGGAGTTTAGCGACGATTGCGGCACCAAACCCCAACAAGGAACCGGATCCGTGTGTGTCATACGGTTGTTGGCAGTTCTCTGTTTTGGAAATTCCACCGTGTAATGGCTCAGAACCGTATTTTTAACCATTATCGCCGCTGGGGGTGGGTATCTGTTGTTATCTCCTGCTGAATTAAGAGACTACTTCCGATTTGCCGAAATTTCCTGGAATCCACTTCCAGGAAGCTGCTCATTGTATTTAATGGTAAATCGATACCTATCGAGAGGAAGAGGCATTTTCTATTATTCTGTTTCCTAAAATTATAGACCAAAGTTAATGAAAGAGCGCGGACTTCCTCAATGATGATAAAAGAAGAAGGAGGAGACTTCAAATACAATAATCTTGTAGGTTTTTGGACATTCTGTGTATAAACGACTCCCAGAAAGTGGAACTTGCATAAAGGGTCTCAAATCTAAAGGGGCATAACTCATTTACCGAACCTGTCCGTGCATTTGTTATTTATACTGACAGCGCCTGGGGCTTTGTTTTTAAAACATCGCCGAGTAGATATTTTACCGGTGATGGAGTTCATATGACGAGCTGTCAATTTCGCAGGTTCTGTCCGAGTGTCGCCTTCTACCTAAGCTGCTGTTTTTAGAACTGGACCTCCTGGACAGGCGAGTCAAGTGTCGAGTTAGCGGAGGGAGTTCCAAAGCCGAGCTGCCACACGACAGTCTTGTTGTACTGAATGGGAAGGTATCCGTATTTTCTTCCACTGTCTTCTCCAAAGTTCCACTTGATGCATATATTTATATTCATCGGCTCTGTAGCCAGAGGAAAAGGGCAAGGTCCTCCCTTGTGAATTAGCTTGCCCCCCCTAGTTAGCTATCTTTTATACATATGCTCGGAATATTACTCACCAGGTCCCTTTAATACAGTAAAGTAAGAAATCGAAAGTACATGATGATATGCTGCTTTAATTAATACAAATGCTATGTGTTTCTGTTTTAAGAGAATTGGCGTATCAGGGAGGAAATAGACAGCGTAAAACAATGAAAGTTGTCTATATTACTGCACACAGCGTTTCTTATAATACAAGACAAACCTATAAGAAATAATTCCATTTCCCTGTTTTCACTAAGGAATATAACATCACCGGTGACTGAGCCGCTTTGCTCAGCTGTGGACTGATAACCAAGCTGTGGCTGTATTATTGATCTAAACGATGGGTATACGATTCAGTGAGTTATCTTTTATCTTAGTTGAGTCCGAATTCGCGCCATGGGCGAAGTCATCATCCGAAAGGCAAAAGCCGCGTCGAGATTGTCGAGCCAAGACTCTGGAACAGTAAACACATCCCTAACTCGATCGCCACACAACGCCTTCGGCGGAATAACGGTAGGGGGCTACCGTTTCACGAGGAATGGCTTAATAATTAGGGCTGGAGTACTGGGGCGGACTCCGATCGCTAATTCAGACGGAAACTCCGGTCGTAGTGCTCTGCGAACCGTAGGATCCGCCTCTAGGGGTTGTGAGCTGGGTATTGCGGAGTTTGGACGTTGTTCTGCTCAGTGAAGGATTCTGTACAGCTATTTGCAAGACCCGAAATCAATGCCCTGTGTCAAGGGACCAGACTGAAACCAATTCTGGAGACACACGATGGCCTCGTCGTTTGGACGTTACCACAGCAGGATTACCTCCAAACCGTGTACCCATCACGGAAGCTCTTTCGGCGGTCAAAGGTTCACGGGGATCTCGACGGAGAGACGACTTGCTCAAGCTACTGGACTGAAGGCAATTTTCGGCCAGAAAGTTTTTGTTTTACCAGACATTCTCATGCGCAGGATACTTGGCGAAATGGCTCCACTTGACAAACTGCTACCATCCCGCAGCTCCAATGTTAAACAAGACACAGACTTTCTTGTGTAGTTTCTTTCCACTCTACTGATCTTTTTAGTGTCGCCTACACATATCTATACGTACTGTCAATAAACGTTCTGTGAATGGCAGCTCTCATGTCAGCGTCTTGTCTACAGTGCGGTAAACTTTCGGTCCAAATGCACAGTCGGCTTGATGGATGTTGCTTCCCATGTAATCCTGGACATTTTTGGATACCCTTGAAGAAACTCATAACTTAATTAGTAAAGTAGCTGAAGATGAAGCGCTAGCACGTTTGCAATGTATTGCAAACACAACAAGTGTTTTATCCGGTCATTTTTATGGTCAGAACAAACTACACTGTCACTTCTCTCAAAATGGTTGGCTATACGACGCTCCGTTCTTGGATCATGATACTGCATTGCCATTCCATCAAAGGAAGACTTTTACTTGCCAAGAGATTTCTGAACAGGAAATGGACTTTCAGCGTCGAATTCGGTTCTTAAAGACCTTTTTGAGCAAAGAGAACCATTCATGAGAACGTACCAGACAGTCGAGTCCATTGCATCTTTGCCTTCTCGACAATCGATCGTGAGTCATCTTTTTCAGGACTGGCAAAAATTTTATCATCCACAGAGAACAATGGTCCATAAGAATAACTGAGCCTTGATGTTATTCGAAATAGAAAGACCAGAAATTTGAATATTAATTAGTTTCCGAATGCACTAGCAAAACAACAGCTTAATTCATTGAAGAGTTTATCTAGGAGAAAAAGTCAGCTTGTCTGACATTTTGTCCACGCATTAAGATTAGCGACTTTACGCCGACATTAATCCATATCAGTCACCCTGCACTGCTCTCCCACCCACCAGTCCTGTGCTGGACTCGGCTGGCTGCTGGCCTGATAGCCATGGCCATAAGGTTGTCTGCTTTCTTTGAGGCTAAAACTTAGGTTATCGTGTCACTGAAACAGTTTCTCTTGGTAGAAGATGCCAAAATCACTGCTGCTGCTGTCCTTAAGTAGTCTGCAATTTTTCAGTGGCTCAATCAGTTTCCTTTCTCTTCCTCGGTCTGTTTAACAAACCAGACGCGGAGAGAAAAATGTCATGCGCCAGAGGTTCTCCGAAGAGCGGCTTATAGATCCAAATTCTTCCCATTTCCTCTGGCGCTGATTTAGAGGGAAAATCAAATAAAGGTCTAACATGTCTTTTTCAGATAAGTATTCCGATATTTCTAGATCCAGAAAAATGGGTGAGGCTGCTGGTGCTGGTCGTGGGCCGATGGCTGCTGCCCAAGGGTGAGATATCCCGCTAACGGCTCTCGCCGCTGCTCCTCGTCTACATAGGAATGGCTGCTGACATCATCGAGCTGTTCGAGACCTTGAAGGAAGAGGAAGTCCGGTACAACTGGACCCTGACGGTTATCATCTTGTCTCTATGGACGGCCAGTCTGCTGAAGTTCACGTCCGTGTTGATTACGGCGAAGGCGAGACGGCCTCAGCCCGTCTTCACTAAGGATGCGGCTTCCGACCAACCGACTTCGCCTTCCTGCTGCTGCTGCCTCTGGGTTGACAGTCTCTCCATCGTCACGACCATCGTCCTTCAAGACGGACCCTTCCTCGTGCTAAGGATGATGTTGATATTCCACTATCACGTCATCAGCTACACTAACATCCTCTTCACGGCCAAAAACACGCTGGTCATCTTGCTGCAGCTATACAGACTGGTCGTTCTTCACGTGGCTTCTAGTGCGCCTCAACTACGTGACAAGGCCAGGGAACAACGGGACCAGGAGCCGACTAGGGAGGGACTTGCGCTGTGTTCGTTTAGCCATTGCTAGAGGTTTCCGAGTCGCCGTTCTTGAAGGAAGACAAACAGACTGGGGCCTGGGTTGAAACCCTGGCGTCAGCCAGCCGGGCTGAACTCGGGGACCGAAACATCCGGTGAAAGGCTGCTGTACCTGGAAATGGTTCACCACTGAGATGGGGCGTCGTTGAGCTCGACGCTCCAAGACTAGGGTTCGCACTAAAATTATTGATCCCCCCGCTCACAAGAGGATGAGCGAGAGAGAGAGGAGGAGGGAGGGATGGAGAGAGAGAGGAGAGAGAGAGGATAGAGAGAGAGAGAGAGAGAGAGATGGAGAGAGCGAGATGGAGAGAGAGGAGGAGGAGAGGGAGAGAGAGAGAGAGAGATGGAGAGAGATAGAGTTAAGTCGCGGAGCGCGGCTGTGACGTTTAGCTTAAAGATTTTATGGCAGTAAACACATGGCCAGAAATATTCGAATCCATCAAGAGGCGCCATTGTTCTTATTCTGGGTTATTGGAGACGACTGAGAGAAGACGATTAATCAACCGAGTAGCAGCACACGAACACCACACGTACAGTGCAGGGAATTTCTCTGTTGTGGCCATTTCCATTCCCTGAGCTCAAATCCTGCACAGCTGGCACCAGCCTCGTGTTCCCAGGGACCTGGACGAGACGAGGCGTACTTCTTACATAACACTGCTCCTTTAAGGAAATCTAAACCAAGCCGAAAAAACGTTTACTTATTCTGGGTGTGTAACCTTTAAACAGAAGTGAGCCGGCTGGCCTAGTTTAAAGGCGATTACGCCAGATTGCGTTAGATCTATAGTCGGCCATGCCTGCATCGGCGAGAAAAGTGTTCGTGAGTCGGAAAGTCGTTCTCCCAGACTACCTGGGTCCCGCCTGTGTGCTGGTGGAACGGGGGGAAATCGGGAAAATCTGCCTGGGGACGGTTCCAGATATCGAGTCCGGATCGTATCAAGTAAGTCTTACATAACCTTCGTCGACTACCGCGCCGGACATTTGACAACCCCGTCCTACTCTCCGTCTGACCGACTTTCAGCTCACTGCCCGCCCCGTTTGCCACCACGCGCTGCTCTTGCCTCGCTTCTAGAAGAAAAGTGAGAGAGAGAGAGATGGTGAGAGAGATGACGTCAGGAGAGAGTGAGGAGGAGAGAGATGACGTCAGTAGAGAGTGAGGAGGAGAGAGATGATGTCAGGAGAGAGTGAGGAGGAGAGAGATGACGTCAGTAGAGAGTGAGGAGGAGAGAGATGATGTCAGGAGAGAGTGAAGAGGAGAGAGATGACGTCAGTAGAGAGTGAGGACGAGAGAGATGATGTCAGGAGAGAGTGAGGAGGAGAGAGATGACGTCAGTAGAGAGAGAAATGGTGAGAGATGACGTCAGTAGAGAGTGAGAAGAGAGATGACGTCAGTAGAGAGAGAGAAATGGTGAGAGATGATGTCAGGAGAGAGTGAGGCGGAGAGAGATGACGTCAGTAGAGAGAGAAAGAGATGGTGAGAGATGATGTCAGGAGAGAGTGAGGAGGAGAGAGATGAAGTCAGTAGAGAGAGAGAAATGGTGAGAGATGACGTCAGGAGAGAGTGAGGCGGAGAGAGATGACGTCAGTAGAGAGAGAAGATGGTGAGAGATGATGTCAGGAGAGAGTGAGGAGGAGAGAGATGAAGTCAGTAGAGAGAGAGAAATGGTGAGAGATGACGTCAGGAGAGAGTGAGGCGGAGAGAGATGACGTCAGTAGAGAGAGAGAAATGGTGAGAGATGACGTCAGGAGAGAGTGAGGAGGAGAGAGATGACGTCAGTAGAGAGAGAGAGATGGTGAGAGATGATGTCAGGAGAGAGTGAGGAGGAGAGAGATGACGTCAGTAGAGAGAGAGAGATGGTGAGAGATGACGTCAGGAGAGATGTGAGAGGAGGAGGAGATGGGAGAGAGATGACGTCAGTAGAGAGAGAGAGATGGTGAGAGATGACGTCAGTAGAGAGGGAGAGAGAGAGAGGAGAGAGAGAGAGAGAGGATCGCGAAGTAACCGCGGGTATTGATTGGCCCCGTGTCACCCTGAAGCAGAAAACTCAACACAAAAGAATAATAATTGCGCAGCCACAAAAACGGACCGGTCCCCGCCGTTCGTGTTTCCGGACGGACTAGATTCTTCAGCGGAGGAACATTTCGGTTTTTTTTTTTAAAAAAAGAACCAAACGTAGCTAAACTGCAGTTCGCTTCCATTTTATGCGCTTAAGAAAATAAAAAGTGATTCGGGACAGTTTTTGTCTTTTTAAAAAAAAAAAACAAAACAAACAAAAACACTTTCCTTTATCGGAGGGGGTGGGCGGGTTTAAAAGAACAGACCCCCTTATACCACGTGACCTATGCAGCGATGGTCCGTGAGATGTCACAGTTTTGACGCTTAGTGGCAGTAAAAGCGTAAAGACTAAAGTCAGTTAGCATTTGAATTAGTAGACTTCTTTAAAGCTACCTACACCCGTGGCTTCTCTTTATTTTGCATACTGTGATTGTTAAAGATTTTAAATAATGGATTAATTCCTTCTCCCCTAAATAAAAACGTAGCTAGCAAAAGTAAGTGAGCTAAAGAGTAATTATTTAGGTACAGTGCTTGACAAAAATGTTAACACCTATTTAAAAAAAAACAAATACGCGCACCTGCTCTGTCTCCATTAACTCTTGTGTTCATTTTTTAAAGTAAATAGTCCTCTCAGATTGTTGCATTATCTAACTTTTAGCACATCCTTGACTTTCACGCCTAGCATGATAACGGTTTAAATTTTAAACGGAAAATAAATCATCGTAAGTTTTCGGAAAAGGAAATTAAAGTTGTTTTAAAGAAGAAAAAAGGCTACAGAATGTCGGTACACAAAGGGACATTCTCGTTGATGAATCTGGACGAATTCTTTTCGGAAGGTTATGCTATGAACTA